>CM065390.1:19500000-19637500 GCA_033060915.1 Euryodendron excelsum | reverse complement strand
GACTCCATCGCAAATTCCTTCTTATACTAAGTTCTTGAAGGAACTATGCACCATTAAGAGGAAATTGAATGTGAAAGAGAGTGCCTACCTTGCACAAGAGGTGAACTCTATTATACAAATCAAGACCCCTCCTGAATACAAGGACCCGGGATGTCCCACTGTCACTTGTGTCATAGGAAGTCAACAAATAGATGGATGCCTATTGGACATAGGATCGAGTTTGAACTTGTTGCCGTACTTCGTTTATGAACAATTGGGGTTAGGTGAGGGATAGTGGAGGATGCCTTAATGCAAATAGAGAAATTCTATTACCCATATATTTTGTCATCCTAGACATTCAAGCAGTTGCAGACCCCCACACTCAAAACCAAATCCCGATCATTTTAGGAAGACCATTCCTTGCTACATCAAATGCTCTCTGTTAGGGTGGTTTCTTGAAGTTGTCCTTTGGCAACATGACCGTAGATTTGAACATTTTCAATGCGAGGAGGCAACCAAATGAGTATGAGGATATCCAAGAGGTGAGGTATAGCATTGAAGATGCCCTAGCTAGGGTATTAATGTTTAGTAAGGGTTTTGATTGTTTAGAGGAAGAGAAAAAGCAAGTCAGGGAGGAAACTAGTAGTTTAGAGGCCATGCCCCTTATGGCGGTAGGTCAATGGACCACAAACTTTTGAATCCCTAACGCCTAGTCCTATCAAATCTCAACCCTTAAACCTCAAAGCACTGATTGCACTCCAAACGTGCAATTACAAGACATTAACTTGTACTTTGTTAGACTTAATTTAGAATTTTATATACCTTTTTAGTTATACTTTAGTATTAATTAAGTTTGTTTTGTTATGTATAAAAACCTAGATGTTTGATTATGCTTGTTAATATTTATTGCACAAGTCGGTGGTATGCATCTATGATTCTAATCCTGATTTATTTTGGATTTGATTGATAAAAATTAAAAAATTTTATCGCTAAATCTTCCAAATCAAAGACTCCCGACGCAATTAATGATTTGAATTATCAAAAACTTGCATTGGAATTCTTGGTGAAGCAATTAATTGGAACAATTAGTTTCAAGACTTTCTTTTATTAATTCAAGTCATTTTCCATAGTTTAGCTTAAATTAATCAAACTCTATCCCAAACTATTTTCTTTTTATTTTATTAGAGTGCTCCCTTAGGGTTTCTGAACCAAGGTAAGTTTTTTTGAATACACTAACCATCTTCCCTATGGATCAATCTCAGACTTCACAGAGTTATTACTACATCGCGGCCATGCACTTGCGCTTTTATCACACGTTTCTAGAGCGATCAAGCACCAACACCCAAAAGAAAGCCATTACCCTTTACACTCAAGTACCCATTCTTAGGAGAGGGTAAGTCGTATTCGGTAGTCATATCTTTATGCCTATTGGTGACTTAATAGGATAGTTTGATGGAGGTGTCAAAAGACATCCCAAGGCCATTGGTTAGACCATACCTGACTTGTATGAGATTAGGCCCATATTGTGCACTCATAGAATCTATCTTGAGGAAGGGCTAAACTGGTGCGACAAATGCAATGGCTATTAAACCCAACCATGAAAGAAGTTATGAGGGGAGAAATGCTTAAACTTCTAGATGCAAGTATCATTTACCCCATGTCTGACTCTAAATGGGTTAGTCTAACCCAAATTGTCCTTAAGAAATATGGAATGACTACAATCCAGAATGATAACAATGAGTTAATACTCACTTGGATCCAAACTGGGTGCCGTATGTGCATTGACTACCGTTGCCTTAATTCCATCACAAGCACTGGCCATTTTTCCCTTCCCTTTCTACCCATTGATCCTCTTTGG
This sequence comes from Euryodendron excelsum, assembly GCA_033060915.1. Taxonomy (NCBI): domain Eukaryota; kingdom Viridiplantae; phylum Streptophyta; class Magnoliopsida; order Ericales; family Pentaphylacaceae; genus Euryodendron; species Euryodendron excelsum. The sequence continues at coordinate 19,635,663 of CM065390.1, read as the reverse complement.
ACAAGAGAAAGTTTTCATGGCTAGTGCAAAACTTCTTTTGGTATGACCTATATCTTTTTCAGTATTGCACAAACCAAATCATTCAGAGGTGTGTACCCAATGATGACTTCATGAGTGTGATAAAGTTTTGCCACACACAAACATGCATTGGCCATTTTTCATCTTGAGAAACTGTTGTAAAGATTTTGCAAAGTGGTTTGTATTGGTCTACCATGTTCAAAGATGTTCACACCTTTTATATGGCTTGTGATAGATGCCAAAGGCTAGGGAGCCTTGCTAGGACACATATGATGCCACTCAACCATTCTCATTCTAGAGATTTTCAATTATTGGCACATCGACTTTATGGGCCCATTTGCTAGTCCTTTGGCTATCTTTATATCTTAGTGGCCATTGAATACGTTTCAAAGTGGGTAGAAGCAAGTGTGACACACACTAATGACCGCCAAGTGGTGGTTAAGTTCTTAAAACAGAACATCTTCCCCCATTTTGGGATGCCTCGAGCCATCATTAGTGATGGTGGCTCTTACTTTTGCAACCGGTGCATAGGTGTATGAGAAAATATAGTATAGTGCACAAAGTCAGCCTCCCGTATCACCCCCAAACCCAAGGACAAGTAGAATTAGCCAACCAAGATATAAAGAACATCTTAGAGAAAACGATCAATCCTTCTTGCAAGGACTGGCTGTTAAGGTAGATTGATGTTTTATGGGCGTATCGAATCGCCTATAAGACTATCCTTGGTGCTTCCCCATATCGGTTTGTGTATGGGAAGGCGTTCCACCTTCCAGTGAAGGTATAGCACAAGGCCTATTGGGCCATAAGTCAATTTAATAAAGGTTTGGATGAGGCGGGGACCCTTCCCAAACTCTAACTCAATAAACTTAAAGAGCTCTAAAATGATGCTTATGAGAATGCAAAGGTCTTTAAGGATAAAATGAAGACTCATAATGACCAACACATTCATTGAAAATCTTTCTTCGTTGGTCAATAGGTGTTGTTCTATAACTCCTAGTTACATTTGTTTTCAGGCAAGTTAAAGAGCAAATGATCGGGACCCTACTTGGTAAAGGAAGTCGCCCCCTTTGGAGCAATAGAAGTAGAAATGATGGATAATGGCATGTCTTTCAAGGTGAATGTGCAAAGGTCAAAACCCCATTTTAAGCCATTTTCGAAGTTGATTGATTGTGTGGATCTTGTTGATCCACCAACGTTTAATGTTTGAGCATGGTGTAATCCTATAATTAGGAGTAGTTTAGCTAGATTATTGTAAATTAGCTAGGTTAGCAGTAATATATCTTTTCTTTCTCATTCTTTCGTCCCTTTTTCACTTCATTTCATGCTTATTTTTGTGCATTGAGGATAATACATCCTTCTTGGTAGGGGGTGGTGGGCAGTTTCAGAGGCTTAACCTCTATCTCTGCCTATTTGTTTTTCTAGTTTTTTTGTGCAAGCAAGAAAATTTGAGTTTTTTGTGCTGAGGCCTAGAAAACCATGTGTATGGTTCATTAATCGTGCACACGATAAACAGTACTGTTCACGTGGATATGTGGCATAGGGCTAATGGCTGATGGTTGAGAGCACCATTCGAAGTTGTGTGGATACTTGCAACACGTTTTGGACGCACACTGGGATGGTGACGCTTGCAAAAAGCTTCACATGGTCGCTCAGGTTGTGCGCACACTTTAAATGATCGTGTGCACGGTTGTGGGATTTGATGGTATATTGAACAAAAAGTTTCAAAACTTTTCATATTACAATTAGTATTATAATTTTAATTACTATTCTATTCATGACCTATTTATTCCAAACATTATGATGGGGGTTAAAAGTTATTTATTAGTATCTTTTATTATAATTATATAGCCATGTTAATGGCTTGACCATTGGTCTTATTGGTCTTGTGTATATATAGATATACCAAGTAACTATTTTAATAGATGAGAGAGAAAAATAGAGAAGACTCTTGTTTGTACAAAAAGTTCAGCATTACATGCATTCTTTTTCTCTTCTATTTTCATACATATTTTCTACTTGTATTTTGTGGCAACCATGGCTGGGATGGTTCATCTTCTCCCAGTTGGCGTGACACCTAAGGAGAGTGGCTTGTGAACACTTGGGTTGAATCTTGGAGCTGTTGATACCTGCTAAAACCTCCACGTAGGGAGGCATAACGACATTAAGACAATGACTTTGTCGTGCCTCACTATCTCACAAGCCATACTGTTTTAATCTATATTTTCGTATTATGTGATGTATTTGTTTAATTGTCATTTAAATATATTAGTGAATGATGATTTCTTTTCATTTAATCTCTATTATGTGATTTTTAGACTAACAATTTAAAGTCGTTGTAATTCTCTAAATCAACATAATTTGGAAAACTACAAATGTCGACATGCCAATGGTTGTCTACATGTCTTGATATGCTTAGGAGTTTGTTTATTCATGTGAAATATTTATTATACCAATTTTACTTGATGAACTTTTGTATTTGACAACATGTATAATCTTTTGGCATAATGTTGTTTGATCTATTTTAAGATTGTTAACTGTTTATATTTGACGTAAAAATTCTGGTTTTTCTATAAAGTGGGTTCTCTAATATTATTTACAAAACTAGTTGGGAAATTTCATCTTATTAATAAATTCAAAACCAATTTCTGTTAATTCGTACAAAGAAAAAAACCTCTTTGTGTTCTGGGTAAACAGTTTTATGTGATGTTGTTGCCCTATGCTTGCTTTGTTGCATAATCACATTGGTGATTAGTTTTTCTTTGTGGCTGTGATATTTTTTTGTTTTATCAAGATAGCCGTTTAGATCCTTGTTACAACAATGATTTTCGCAATTAAAGTATCATGATAGATTGCATGAGATTTGAAGAGCTAACTGTTTGGTCTTCAGTAATTTAAAGATCACCACACAATATTATAATTGTATATATATATGGTATGGGACTTGAAAGTAACCGTTTGGGTCTTATGAATACATATGTATTCATGTGAGCGGTTTCACTATTGGTTGGTTTTGTTGGTATTTTGTGCGGTGCATTAGATGGGCATTGGGTTTCTTAATCTTGTCAATTTCTTTGTTATATTTATCTTCAGAAGTTAGTTGTTGTACTAAGATGTTGCTATTGTTATTGCCATTGGGTCTTTGTTGACTTCACATTCAAGAGGAATTAGTAATAAAAAAAAGGTTTCTCTATTTTAAAATAAACTGTTCTAATTTATAAAAAGGAAGGAGATTGTTTTATTTTGAAATTATTCATCTAATGGTTTTACTGTTGAGTAATATATCAGTGTTGCAAATTCAAGTTCAGCGTGCAATTTGTATGTGTTGTTAGTTGAGCTGATGTAATTTCAAGTTTTCTATTATTTAGTAATAGCTAAAATAAATTTTACATCTTAATTATATGCTCTATCTTGAAAGATGCTATTTATGTCTAGGTGTTATTTGATGGAAGCATTCCGGTAGTTAATTCTTTATTAGCAATTTGATCATGTAAAGTATGTGCTTAATTGAGTTTTTTTGTTGTCAGTAAATTTTTAGGAAGAAGCATGCTAGGATGAATCATAATTTACTATCCCTTAACCGTGGTATCAATTCATGAGTTCTACTTTTCGTTTAACCACTGTTGTGAAACCTAGAGGAAGGTTCTGGTTTGAAGGTTGTGAAATATCTTCAAGATAACATCTACATATAGATACCCAAATTTACATGACTTCAATATTTGACATCACTTTCTTGCTATAATACCTAGGTTGTCTTTAAGGCATGGGACTACTGCATTTTTCTAATCACATAAAGAAGCACGAGTGATTTGCCTTGATTTAATTAAATGTCCATAGTGCTAATAGTTTTGTTCGTCTTAGTGGCTTAGTGTAATTCTCATATGTAATGGTCTTATTACACTCTTTAAGCTTTCAAATGCAATGAGATAAGACAGACTCGGAAGGAGTGATAGCAGATGATTAATTGCCTTGACACAAAGCTTCCATGTGATTCACTTGGTAGTATCTATTCTGGTGCTAAATAGTTTTATTTGCGGGATCTTTGCAGCACTAGGAAGCAAACCCACGTTATGGTTTCATAAAATACTTGTAAAACTTATGATTTTCTTGATTGAATTTTGTTAGGATGATAACACAGATGGAACTGAATGTGGGGGTTGAGTTCCCTCATCAAATATTTTATTGTGGTACTATGCCATGTGAAATTAATATAATTTTGTGTTACAGAATTTTGTTTGGAAAAGGTGCATGTGGCATTACAATGGAGCCTTTGGCTGATGAGACTTGAAAATGAGGCGATAAATTATCTATTCATTTTATATTATGGATAATTAGAAATCATGTTGATTATTATATATCATTATACAATATGAGATTTTATTAATTTTGTGTTAGAGAATTTTCTTGGAAATTTGCAGGTCCATGTAGCTCGTCATGGACCATTTGGATGATGTGGTAACAAACACAATGTTGATCGGAAAAATATATCTTATTTAATTATTTTAAGATGATATTTTGGTTTTCACATGAGACTATACTGACTTTGTGTAAAGCTGGAGATGTTTGTTCAAATAATTTTGCATGTCATGTGGTGCCATATCAATGAAGCAATTGAATAATGATACTTGAAAATGAGAGAACTAAATTGAAGCATATAGCTTGAGAAGCCAAATGATACTTAATGCCTCTAGATTAGTGCATGAGGCTAGATCCTTATTTGACTGAGGGGGATGAGTGAGCCCACAGGGAGTCACTGAGGGAGGTAATCCAACATCTGTGATTGGAGGTCCCATTGCGAGCCCAGATTTTTCGCACTCGAGGAATACACACAAACGAGAAAAATACTATACTCTCTCGTTAGAATTCATCCTCCTAGAATAATGAGTGCGACTAGGTTTGAATTAAAAATTAGTTTGAATAAAGGGCTTTTAGAAAAGATTTGGAGTTGCCACCTAACTTGATTAAGGTGAGTTAGGTCACCTAAAAACTAAGCATAATCTGAAGATTACACTTAGGGTTTTTGAAAACGATTTTGAAAATACTATCTCAAGAAAGGCTTTTTAAGAAAACAGGTTGTTTGGCAACCTTTAGAAAACATTTAAGCCCTTTTTGAAAATAAACTCCATTTTGGTATTTGAAAATAGTGATTCTAGGTTCGGAGGTTGGTTACGTGTAGGGAAGACGCACTAAGCCATCACCCTACCTCGCTCTTGCGGTACCTACATGTCTATTTATCCTAAATTCACCTATGAGAGTTTTCAACTAACAAATGTTCAATCCTATCCACTTTAAAAAATAATATTTTTTTTTAAAAGAATGATGCATGATATGCAAGTGCAAGAAAAAGAAGTTGAAAAATAGATTTGAAAAGCAATTGATTTACTTTTAGAAAGAGATTTGAAAAGATGGATTTGAAATTGGAAAGCTTTGAAATTGGAAATAGAGATTTGAAAATAGAAATTTAGAATTGGAAGTTGAAAAAAAGTTGTGAAATTGGAGATTGAAAAAGGTTGTGACCGCACCCATGAGGGTTGCCTATGTATCCTTTTTTAGGAATCAGGTCAGTCATAGTTCGGATAAGAGTCCGATAGAAAATAGAAAGTTGGATTGGAAGAAAGAGATTTTGATTGGAAAATGGATTTAATTTGAATTTATAATAGAAGATTGAAGATTGGAATTTAGAATTTTGGAATTAAAAATGTTGGACTTTGATTTGGAAAAATAGAACTTGGAAGAAAGATTTAGACTTGTTTTGGAAAGATGGAGGTTTAAAAAAAAAAAAAAACCTAGACTTAGAAAAAAGAGGAGACTAAAGAAAAATTTGACTTGGAAGGGTTTAAGAAAGATTCGACTTGACTCGAAAGAGTTTTAGAAAAGATTAGATTTAGGAAAGTTCAAAATAGAAAAGTATAACTTTTGAAAAGTTTCATTTTAGGAAAGTTTCAATTTAGGAAAGTGTTGGATTAAGAAAGTTTTGAAATAGGAAACATTTCGTTTTAAAAAAGTTTTGAAATTGGAAAGTTTTGAATTTGGAATGTTTTGAAATAGGGAAATTTTGGAAGTTGAAAAGTTTAGAATTTAGAAAGTTTCGAATTTAGAAAGTTTTGGATTGGGAAAGATTTGAGACTTAGGAAGTTTAGAATTTTAGAAAGATTTAAATTTAAGAAAGTTTAGTGTTTTGGAAAGATTTGAAAGAAAAATTCGAAGATTTAGATTTAGAAAGTTAAGATTTGGAAAGGTATGGAATTTAGGGAAGGTTGGAATTAGGGAAAGTTTAGATTAAGAAGGATTTGGAAGTTTAAAGTTTAAGGAAAGATTTACAAGTGTAAGTTTTGAAAACTTAAAGTTTAGGAAAGTAGGAGATTAGGAAGTATTTGAATTACGAAAAATTTGGGTTTGGAAGGATTGAGATTCCTATTTCATAAAACAAGAATTGGACTTTGTTTCTAAAAAAAGAGATGTTTTGATTTCGTTTCCAAAATAGAGGATTGGATCTAGTTTTCTAAATGGAAGATTGGGTTTGATTTCCTAAAGGGAAGATTGGATTTAGCATGGATTTGGAAAGATAGAATTTTGGAAATTCTAGTTTTGAGAAAACTATAGTTTTGAGGTAGAAAAGAGGTTTTGGAAATATATATAGTTTTGATGTAGAAAACAAGAGGTTTTGGAAACCCAGGTTTTGAGGCCAAAATAAAGAATTGGAAACTATGTTTTTGGGGAAGAAAATTAGGGTTTCTTAATTGTTGGCTCCAAGGTTAACTTGGACACCAAGGAAGGAGATTTTGGAAAGTAATCCTAGAGAGGAGTTTTTAGAAAGTGAATTTTGAAAAGAGTTGTTTAAGAAGGAAACGTAAGGAGCATCTTTGGAAAGTGGACTTTGAATAAAACGTTTTTGGAAGGGAGCTTGTAGGAAAGACGTTTTTGGAAGGAGATTGTTGGAAAGGAGTTTTCGAAAAACAATTTTGGAAAGGAGATTGGAGAGAGTTTTCTAAGAAGGAAACCTAGGGAGGGTTTTAGGAAAGAAATTTTGAAGAGAATGTTTTGGAAAGGAGTTGAAAAGAGAGTTTTTAAAAAATAGATTTTTGGAGTGAGTTTTCAAAAACAACTTTGGAAAGAAGAGTTTTAGGAAAGCATGTTGAAAAGGAGGGTTTTAGAAAGATAGACTTTTGAAAAGAGAGTTTTTAGAAAGTATAAAAATGTCTCACTTTCGTAAAGCGATTCTAACCATAAGAATGTTAGAACCACTTTAAGATAGTGATTTTGAAAATAACAAGGATTTGAAAATATGGACCATATTGGTCATTTTAAATATAACACTTTCCTAAAGCAACCCTAGCCATGAAAAGACTAGAATCACCCAAGGATTGTGATTTCAAAAACAAGTTTTGAAAAAGAAGATTTTGGTACAATTTTGAAAACAAGTTTAATGCAAGTTTTGAAAACGAGTTTGAAAACGAATTTTGGAGGAATGCAAGATAATGATATGCATAATGCAAATTGAGGTCATGAACATGCAAAGCTAAAGGCTTCACCACATAATCAAGGGGGCCGAACCCACATGGTCTCCGGTTAGACTAAAAGAAAGCCCCCAACACGGTGACTCTCCAATAGCCTAATCCTACACATGGACCAGGAGTCTCCTTGTTTCAAGCATGCAAAGAAAGGGGGGGAAGGAGATGGGGGATTAACATAGAAGAAAACCCAAGTGGGTTAGGAGAGAGAAGAGAGAGGGGAAAGTGCAGAAACTTAAAGAGAAACCCTATCGTATGTCTTGTTTACTTTGCTTGGCTTAGCACGCTTTGCTTTTCTTCGGTCTTCACTTCACTTCAGTCTTGATCTTTGAGGACTTGTCTTTAGTTTTCAAAGCTTCGTAGTTGTAGCAATCCAGCAGAGGTTCGGCTATGCATGGTGTCTATATGAGCATGAGGTTGAGGGTTGACTAATGCGTCCTAAAAAGGCTCGGTCCCCGAATCTTCAAACCTAGGCCCAGTCCCCGAGGTGGTGCCATGATCGGTTAGTGATTCGAGCAAGGGAACCATCTAGAGGCCGTAGGCGAAGAAACTGACACAACATCTTGCCCACAACCAATATATTGTTCCTCTTTTCTAACTAGAAAGGACATATCACGGTAAAATGCAAGTATGCAGAATGCAGGTGCACATGTAGTGTGTGTGTGATTTTTGAAAGCGGAGGAAAGAGCCCAACAACTCCCATCCATCCTATTCATCACATTCATGCACAAAAATTAAACAAAAAGCGCACCTACAAAACAAAGATGCAAGAGTTAGTATGTGGATGGCAAACTTAATACAAGATAATATGAATAAATGCATGTTTTTTTTTTTTAAACAATTTTGAAAATTTGGTTTTGAAAATTTCAAGTGAATAGGATTGAACAAGTTAATTGAAGACTCTACATGGGTGAACGGTAAAGAGACATGACTACGGCCTAACCCTCTAAGTGTCCCCAGTGGAGTCGCCAGCTGTCGCGCCCAAATTTTTTGCACTCGAGGAATACACACACAAGCAGGAAAAATGTTGTACTCTCTCGTTAGAACTCACCCTCCTAGAAGAATGAGTGCGACTATGTTTGAATAGAAGATTGGTTTGAATAAAGGGCTTTTGAAAAATATTTGGAGTCGGCACCTAACTTGATTAAGGTGAGTTAGGTCACCTAAAAACTAAGCACAATTCGAAGACTACACTTAGAGTTTTTGAAAACGATTTTGAAAATACCTCCTCAAGAGAGGGTTTTTAAGAAAACAGGTTGTTTGGCCACCTTTGGAAAATATATAAGCCCTTTTTTGAAAATAAACTCCATTTTGGTCTTTCGAAAACAATGATCCTAGGTTCGGAGGTTAGTTACGTGTAGAGAAGACGCACTAAGCCATCACCCTACCCCGCCTTTATGGTACCTACATGTCTATTTACTCTAGATTCACCTATGAGAGTCTTCAACTAACAAATGTCTAATCCTATTCACTTTAGAAAAAAAAACCGTTTAAAAAAACATGATGCATGATATGCAAGTGCAAGAAAAGAAAGTTGGAAAATAGATTTGGAAAGAAATTGATTTGAAAGAAATTTAAAAAGATATATTTGAAATTGGAAATATAGATTTGAAAATAGAAATTTAGAATTGGAAGTTGGAAAAAAAAGTTGTCGAAATAGAAATTTGAAAAATGTTTTGACCGCACCCATGAGGGTTGCCTACGTATCCTTTTGGAGGAATCAGGTCAGTCGTAGTTCGGACAAGAGTCCGATGGAAGATAGAAGATTTGATTTGAAAAAGGAGTTGAATTGGAACTTGGATTTGATTTGAATTTAGAATAAAGGATTGGAAATTGGAATTTGGAATTGAAAAGATTGGACTTTGATTTGGAAAGAAGAAAGATTTGGACTCGTTTTGGAAAGATTAAGATTTAGGAAACCTAGATTTAGGAAAGATAAGATTTAGGCAAGATTCGAATTAGGAAAGTTCCATTTTAGGAAAGTTTCATTTTAGGAAAGTTTCAATTTAGGAAAGTGTTATTTTAGGAAAGTTTCATTTTAGGAAAGTTTTCAAATTATGAAAGTTTTGAAATTAGGAAAGGTTTTGTTTTAAGAAAGTATTGAAATTGGAAAGTTTTGAATTTAGAATATTTTGAAATCGGGAAGTTTTAAAAATAAGAAAGTTTTGAGTTTAGGAAGCTTTAGATTTGGAAAGATTTGAAGTTTAAGGAAGTTTAGAATTTTAGAAAGATTCAAAGTTTGAGTTTTAAAAATTCTTGAAATTAGGATAGGTTTTGAGTTTAAGAAGAGTTTGAAAACTAAGATTTAGAAAGTTAAGATTTGAAAAGGGATGGAATTAAGAAAGGTTTAAAAGCTTAACGTTTAAGGAGAGATTTGAAAGTTTTAGGAAACTTATGGTTTAGGAAGGTAGGAAATTAGGAAAGAGTTGAATTATGAAAGATTTAGATTAGGAAGGATTGAGATTCCTATTTCCTAAAACAAGGGATTGGATTTTGTTTCTAAAAAGAGATATTTTGATTTTGTTCCAAAAAATGGAGGATAGGATCTAGTTTCTTAAACGGGAAGATTGGGTTTAGTTTCCTAAAGGGAAGATTGGATTTGACATGGATTTGGAAAGATGGAGTTTTGGAAATTCTACTTCTTGAGAAGACTATAGTTTTGATGTAGAAAATAGGTTTTGGAAATATATATAATTTTGATGTAGAAAACAAGAGATTTTGTTAACCTAGGTTTTAAGGCCAAAATAAGGGATTGGAAATCATGCTTTTGGGAAGGAAAATTAGGATTTCCTAATTGTGGATTCTAGGGTTTAACTTGGACACCAAGAAAAGAGATTTTTGGAAAGTGAGTTTTTAGAAAGGGAGATTTTTAGAAGAAAATCCTAGAGAGAAGTTTCTAGAAAGTGAATTTTGAAAAGAGAGAATTTTTGAAAAGATTTTTGGAAGGAAATTATTGGAAAGAGTTCTTACGAAAGAGATTTAGGAAAGAGATTTTTGGAAAGAGTTGTTTAGGAAGGAAACGTAAGGAGTGTTTTTGGTGAGTGAACTTTGAAAAAAACGTTTTTGGAAGGGAGCTTTTAGGAAAGACATTTTGTGGAGGGAATTGTTGGAAAGGAGTTTTTGAAAAACAATTTTGGAAAGGAGATTGGAGAGAGTTTTCTAAGAAGGAAACCTAATAAGTGTTTTTTAGAAAAGAATTTTGAAGAGAGTGTTTTTAGAAAGTATACAAAATATCTCACTTTCCTAAAGTGATTCTAACCATAAGAAGGTTAGAACCACTTTAAGATAGTGGTTTTGAAAACAACAATGTTTTGAAAATATGGACCATATTGGTCATTTTAAATGTAACACTTTCGTAAAACAACCCTAGCCATGGAAAGGCTAAAATCACCCTAGGATTGTGATTTTGAAAACAAGTTTTGAGAAAGAAGATTTTAATGCAAGTTTTAAAACAGTTTTGATGCAAGCTTTTGAAAACAAGTTTGAAAATGAATTTTGGAAGAATGCCAGATTATGATATGCACAATGTAAATAGGGTCGTGAACATACAATGTTAAAGGCTTCACCACATAATCAAAGGGGCCGAACCCACGTGGTCTCCGGTTAGACTAAAAAAAAGCCCCCAACACGGTAACTCTCCAATAGCCTAATTCTACATATGGACTAAGAATTTCCTTGTTTCAAGCATGCAAAGAGGGGGGGGGGGGGGGGGGGGGAAGATGGGGGATTAAAATAGAAGAAAACCTAAGTGGTTTAGGTGAGAGAAGAGAAGGGGAAGATGCGTAAACTTAAAGAGAAAGCCTGCCTTCTGTCTTCTTTATTTTGCTTAGCTTTATGCGCTTTACTTTGCCCGTCTTGCTTCGATCTTCACTTCAGTCTTCAATAGTTTGTCTTCAATCTTCAAATCTTCAGTTTGCAGCACTTCAAGTCTTCAAAGGAGGCTTTGGAGGCTAGTGTATGAGTGTAGAGAAGTGTATGTGAGTGTATAGGAGGCTAGGGTTAGTGTATGGAAGCTAGGGTTTGGAAAACCTAAGGAGACTAGGGTTTAGAGAGGCTACGAGCTCTGTATATCGAAAATTAAGATTTTTAGACTGAGTTTGCGGCCTTCCTTCACGCTGGAGGAGGCTCTATATTAACAGAGAAGATAATGACCTAGCGCCTGTTGCAGTGGCGCCAGGGCAAATTTCCTCTTAGCGCTACTAGGAGTGGCGCCGGCAAGTTAGAAAAGTTTGTTAAGTCGGCAAGCAACGTATCTTGAGAAGATTTGGATGTCTGTACTAGTGACTACCATGCAATTTTTAGCCTAGCTTCACTAGGAGTGACTCTGGAAAGCCCGGGAAGGAATTAAGGGACCGGGAAGGGCCCGGAAGGTTAGAAAAGAGCAAGAACCCTTAAAATAGAGTTCGAAAGATAATGGACTTGGAAAAGGATGACAAGATTTGTCGGAAGGGTTGACCAGGCCATTAGGGGCAAAACGATCAATTGGATCGGAAAGCTGCTGAGACGGACTCAGAATGTCCCAGAAGAAGACTTAAGATTTGGAAACATTATTTAGAATGTTCCCAAGAGGCTACTGGTTTGATACCCAAAGCCAGTGTGGTCGGAAAAGGCGCCCGTCCACCAAGGGCAAAACGGTCATTTTACATCGGGTTTACCAAAACTGACTCGGAATGATCCGAAAAGATAATAGAAGGTTGAGAACACTATAAGAAGCATTCTCGAGCGGTTACTGGTTTGATACCCAGAGCCCGTGTAATCCTAGGGGCGTTCGGATGCCTAGGGGCAAAATGGTCATCTTGATCAAAAAGTCACAAAATTGGCCCGAAACTGACTAGAAGGCACTTAATCATGCCGGATTGACTTTAAGACAATCTTGGAAGGGTGGACTTACCATTCAGAGGACTCAGGTGTGTTTTCAAGAAACGTGCCAAAAAATGGCCCTAGGGGCAGTTTAGTCATTTTTCACTGAAGTGGACAAGCAGGCACTGGTGTTGACCTGAGTTTTGAGTGTTTCCGCCACTCAGATGGCAATCCCATGATACAAGGGTTTGTTGGCAATTCTTTATATCGACTTGCTTGTGAGTATTTTCGCTACTCTGACAGTTGCGATGTTTGTGAGTACTTCCGCTACTCTAACAGTTCGCGATCATTTACGAGACTACCTGATCTGGGAAAGTTGCTAAAGGGATTTAGTGCCTGAGAAGTCAACTTTCTCGGAAGGCGTGCCAAAACGGACATTTCTGTATTGGCGGGCTAGCAGGCGCCAAAGGGGGACCGTTCTACCATTTAAGGGACTTGGAGTCTCGTCCTGGTCGACAGGTTTAAAGGGGACTTACCGTCTTCGGAAAGACGTGCCTATTGGAATTGGAAAATGGTCTTATCGTCTTCGAAAAAACGTGCCTGATTTGGAATTGGAAAGGGGACTTACCGTCTTCAGAAAGACGTGCCTGTTTGGAATATGGAAAGAGGATTTACCGTTTTCGGAAAGACATGCTTGATTCAAAATTGGAAAGGGGTCTTATCGTCTTCAGAAAGACGTGCCTGATTTGGAATTGGAAAGGAGACTTACCGTTTTCGGAAAGACGTGCCTGTTTGGAATATGGAAAGAGGACTTATCATCTTCTGAAAGACGTGCCTGATTCGGAATTGAAAAGGGGACTTACCGTCTTCGAAAAGACGTGCCTGATTTGGAATTGAAAAGGGGACTTACTGTCTTCGGAAAGACGTGCCTGTTGGAATATGAAAAGGGGACTTACCGTCTTCGGAAAGATGTGCCTGATTTGGAATTTGACCGAACAATGCCCCTAAGGGCATTTTGGTTATTTTGCCTCTATTTGGGCCTGGTGGGCCTACAAAGTGATGGATAGATGGGATTAAACTTGAATTCTAGAATATGTCCATATTGACTTGAAATCAAGTCTGGACGGACTGTAGACTGCCGAGCAGTCAAAAATGGGGTGCTTATATACGCAACTCCCCCTTTCTCTTCTCCCTCCTAACCCGCTTGGGTTTTCTTCTATTTTAATCCCTCATCTTCTTCCCCCCCCCCCCCCCCCCCTTCTTGCATGCTTGAAACAAGGGATTTCCTGGTCCATGTGTTAGATTAGGCTATTGAAGGTCACCGTGTCGAGGGCTTTCTTTTAGTCTAACCGGAGACCACGTGGGTTCGGCGCCCTTGATTATGTGGTGAAGCCTTAACCTTGTATGTTCACGATCCCAACTTTCATTATGCATATCATGATCTTGCATTCCTCCAAAATTTGTTTTCCAACTTGTTTTCAAAACTTGCATCAAAACCGTTTTCAAACTTGCATTAAAATCTTCTTTTTCCAAAATTGTTTTCAAAATCACAATCCTAAGGTGATTCTAGCCTTTTTATAGCTAGGGTTTTTTAGGAAAGTGTTACATTTAAAGTGACCTATATGGTCCATATTTTCAAATCGTTGTTGTTTTCAAAACCACTATCCTAAAGTGGTTATAGTCTTCTTATAGTTAAAATCATTTTAGAAAGGTGGGAGATTTTTATGAACGTTCCAAAAACTCTCTTTTTAAATCTTTCCTTCTAAAAATCTCCTCTTCAACATACTTTCTAAATACCCTCTCTAATCTCTTGTCCAAAATTATTTTCTAAAACTCTCTTCAAAAATCTATTTTTCAAAACTCCTTTTCAAGCTTCTTTCCAAAAAAGCTCTCTTTAAAATTCACTTTCTAAAAACTCTTTCCTAAAAACTCCTTCTTAGAAAAGCTCTTTTCAAAAATCCCTTTGCAAAAACTTTTTTTCCAAAATTCATTTGTCAAAAACTCCTTTTTAAGATCTCCTACAAAATCTCTCTTTCCAAAAACTCGCTTTTCAAAAATCTCTTTTCTTAGAATTCAAGTTAAACCTTATAGCAACAATTAGAAAACCCTAATTTCCTTCCATAAAATGTGATTTCCACTCTTGCCTCAAAATCTAGGTTTCCAAAATCTCCTTTTTACATCTAAATCCTAGGTTTCCAAAACCTATTTTCTACATCAAAACTATAGTCTTCCAAATCTAGGGTTGCTAAAACTTACCCTTCCAATTCCATGCCAAATCTAATCTTCCCTTTAGGAAACTAAATCCAATCTCTCCATTAAGGAAACTAGATCCAATCCTCCATTTTTGGAAACAAAATCAAAACTTCTCTTTTAGAAATAAAATCCAATCTTTTGTTTTAGGAAATAGGAATCTCAATCCTTCCAAATCCAAATCTTTCCTATATTCACTCCTTCCTAATCTTATACTTTCCTAAACCTTAAATTTCCAAAAATTAGACTTTTAAATCTTCCCTTAAACTTTAAACTTCTTAATCTTCATAATTCCAACCTTTCCTAAATTCTATACCTTTTCCAAATCTAACTTTTCAAATCTTTCTAATTTCAAATCTTCCTAAAATTTAAAACTTTCTAAATTTCAAATCTTTCTTAAGTTAAAACTTTCCTATTTCGAAACTTTCTAATTTCAAAACTTTCCTATTTCAAAAACATTCATTTTTCCTAAAATGAAACCTTTTTTATTTCGAAACCTTTCTTACATCAAAACTTTCCTAATTCGAAAACTTTCCTAAAATGGAACTTTCCTATTTTGAAATTTTCCTAATTCGAGCCTTTCTTGAATCCAATCTTTCCCTAATCTTCCAAGTCCAATATTCAAGTCAAATCTTTCTTAAACCTCAATCTTTTCAAAACAAGTCCAAGTGCTTCTTTCAAGTTCTATTCTTCTAAATCAAAGTCCAGTCTTTTAAATTCTAAATTCCAATCTTTTATTCTAAGTTCAACTCCAACTCTTTTTTAAATCAAAACCTTCTATTTTCTATCAGACTCTTGTCCGAATTATGACTGACCTGATTTCTCAAAAGGGATACGTAGGCAACCCTCACGGGTGCAGTCATAACTTTTTTTAAATCTCCAATTTTACAATCTTCTTCAAGTTTCCAATTCCATAATCTATTTCAAATTTCTGATTCTAAAAATCTATTTTCAAATTTCTATTTTGAAAAACACTTCTTTCAAAACTCAACTCTTCTTTTCAAATCCAATTTCAAATCAAGTCTTTTCAAATTATAAATTTCTTTTCCAAGTCTATTTTTGAAGTTAAACTCTTTTCCTGCACTTACATATCATACATCATTCTTTTAAAAGATTCTTTTCTAAAGGTGGATAGTTTTGGACATATGTTAGTTGAAGACTTTAATAGGTGAACCTAGGGTGAATAGACATGTAGGTACCGCAAGGGTGGGGTAGGGTGATGGCTTAATACGTCTTCCCTACATGTAACCAACCTCCGAATTTAGAATTATTATTTTCGTAGGACTAAAATGGAGTTATTTTCAAAAAAGGGCTTCAATATTTTTTAAAGGTTGCCAAATAACCTATTTTCCTAAAAATCCTCTCTTGAGGAGATATTTTCAAAATCGTTTTCAAAAACCCTAAGTGCAGTCTTCGGATTATGCATAGTTTTTAGGTGACCTAACTCACCTTAATCAAGTTAGGTGGCGACTCCAAATTGTTTTTCAAAATCCCTTTATTCAAATCAATTTTCAATTCAAACCTAGTCACACTCATTCTTTTAGGATAATGAGTTCTAACGAGAGAGTACAATATTTTTTTTGCTTGTGTCTGTATTCCTCGAGTGCGAAAAATCTGGGCGCGACAACCAGCACTGTAACAGCAGATGGCCATACAGATTCTGGTGTTACAGACTATTCTAGCGAGACTTGAGAAGCAGTTTTAGACACTGACTGCCTATAATGTCATACTAGAGTAGTAGAGTCCGACCCTTATTTAGAAGGGACTTGCGATTGAGAGATTGAGGCTACCATGGTGATGTGAGCAGCTGCACATGAGGCACATACAAATCATCTTACTATGCCAGAGGGCCGTATGACACTTCATCAGGGTACTTTAGATCATATGATGGTTCTTAAACGTCACATGTAGCCACCACCACCACCTGTTGATGATGAGGCTTTTGATGATTAGATAGAGTTTAGATACCATGTAATTTGCATGACATTTCATCATATGTATCTAAAACTCTTTTGCATATTAATGGATAGTTTTGTGTTATCCTTCCTATATGCTTGTTATTTTGCTATCTCAATCTAATATACTTCAAATCTTATCATATTTTATGAATCAATTTTAGGTGTTGCTTCATATTTCCTACTTTTCAAACACTTGAGTTATTCGATACAGGTTTGAGTATCTAATGATTTTTAGTATTATGGTTTGTATCTTTACCACATCTATCGATATTTTCATTGATTAGTTACTTTTTATGATGGATGTGTTAGAGAGGATTTTATGATAAGCATAGCTATATTCATGTCAATACAATCTTACAATGAGAATGTTTTGAGTCATACACTGGATTATACTTGACCTTAATTGTTGATTTATCTTATTATTGTGATACATTTTCAAGTTTTTGTCATAAAATCATTATAAGAGGGAGATTACATCATTGTACACTATCATGCTATATGACATCTTTTGTTGATTATTTATGTATGCATATCCTTAGAAAGTGGAGATTTTTATCTTGTAAGCTTTAAAGCAAATTTATCTTCTTTTAGAGTGGATATATATTTATCCAAGGATTATTATTAATCGTTTATTCTTTTAATAACTTCATTATATTTTATTTTGATTCATATGTTAGGTAATAATTAGAGATATTGACACTTATACTCTCTTGAATTTCAAATTTAATGTATTTCGAATATCATGTTAAGCCATCTTGCTCTCTTTGAGCTATTCATGTCCAATTTCTTTCTCTTGATCCTCATACAAATTGAAAACACATATCATTGTTGAAATATTTTCCATGATGAGAGCCTTGATATTATTGCTTACGAGAGTTTGCAAAAGTCAAAGTTGTATAGGATTGAAAAGAAAGAAGTAGAAAGCAAGAAAAAAATATATATATTTGTGGAGAAAGGTGGAAAAAGGAAGTTTGTAGTTGAGATAAAAAATAAATAAATAAATAAATATAGAAGTGGAAGAAGAAGAAGAAAAAGTAATATTGTGCGAAAAGTTGAGAAATTGAAAGTGTATGCTTATTGATCATTACATGTAGTGTATAATGCATGTTTTGATTCTTTTTACCTCTTTCTTTCTCTTTATTTATGGTTCTTCTTTTATATAGCCTTAGTTATCAGGAATATACACAAAGTTGGTAATTCTTTTGAGTATAAGTCATTACATGTCATTTTTCCAGCTAACACTTAAACTATGAATATTCTTTCATGAAACTATGCCAAGTCGATACACTTATATCTATGCAGTTTTTGATATAAGATTAATCTGTTGATGTTTTATTTACACTTTATTCTTTTATGATAAGCTTTTCATGGAGAGAACCTTGTGTTCATGCTCTTTGTGAGTGTATAGCTAGTGAGATTTGAATCAAAACATGCATGATATAATTGCACGAATTTGATACATTTGAGTTATATGTCACTACTAATGCACTCTTATGTGATTATTTCTTGATGTTTTATACCTTATACTTACATTAATCACAATTTAGAGTGAATTGAAAATTATCTGAATTAAGTTATGTATGCTTCATATATTCATATGATCTTTCACATGATATGAATAGATGTTTGAGAGTGTCATCACTAAAAATCCTCACAAGATACTACTCGTTCATTAGGGGTAACCTAAGAGTTTAAAGACTTAGTGCATATAGTAAATGCACTTGTGACTCCCACGAAAGTGGAGAAATCTTTTAGTTGATAGAATTTTGCTAGGCACTAGCAAAAAGCACTCTAAAAGTACAATCTACAAGCCTTAATTAGTTCCTTATTAGGCGTAGAGTAAGATTAATTATGTAATTTTAGTCCTAACTTGTATTTAACTTGCAATGTTTGATGTAAACAAGAATCCAGGCTTAAAAAGGACAGAATCGAGCGAAAATGGAAAAGACTGTTTGAACGGTTGTACAGGGCATTCGAACGCATGACGTCAGCACACGTTAATTGTTCAAACGGTGGATTTTGCATTCAAACAATGCATAGAGCGTTTGAACATTGTGTTAAACAGAGCTCAAGCATTAAGAACATTAGAGAGATGTTTTAACCATCTGAATCAGGTCTGAAACCCATTCAAGAGATTCAGAGACCTGTCCTTCCTATCAGATGACCGTCTGAAGACCATTTAGATGGGCATTCGAACGGTGGCCATATCTATTTGAATGGCTCGCTGAAATCAGGATTTTTGGAAACCTATAAAAGCTAGGTTTGAAGTTACTTTTAGAATTAGCTTTTATTATTTTGTTTTCCTAGGTCTTAGTAACAGCTTTGTATAGTTTTCTAGTTCTTCTACATAGTTTTACATACCTTTCTTCAATTCCTATAATCAAAATTTAGTTCTCAATATAAGTTTCATCATATATTTGCATATGTATCATGTCTATGAGTAGCTAAATCCCATCTTGGGATCAATTATGAAGATTAGTTTAAGATCTCGAATAAACAATGGAGGTAAATTGGTTTTCAATGTTTAAATCTACTTCTTCTTCATTCTTTCGAATTAAAACCCTAAATATTGATGAAAACTTACATGTTTGATTATGCTTGGTAATATTTATGCACGAACTGTAGTTCGGTATATTTATTGCACAAGTTGATAGTATGCATATTGATTCTAAACCCGATTTATTTTAGAATTGATTGTTAAAGAATAATAGTTTTATCATTAGATCTTCCGAATCAAAGATTCACGACGCAGTTAATGATTTGAGTTATCAAACACTTCCATTAGAATTCCGGTGAAACAATTGGCTGGATCAATTGGTCTCGAAACTAATGTTTTCATAGACTAGTTTAAAATAAACAAACACTATCAAAGTTACAACTTTTTGTTTCTTTTTAGAAGTAGTTCATTGTTTTGTGAGAATTAAGAGGAGTGATACATGTTCTCCATCATCTTATCATCTGTCCTTGAGGATTCGATCTCAGACTTCACCAGGTTATACTGCTTCGGCATCCAGCTCTTGGGATTACCTCTAGTCATGTCCAAGGACACTGATAGGTGCAAGTCATGTACCAAGCCTTTGAACCCCTAGGTTATCCCTAGTGGACGATGTTGCGCCCAGATTTTTCGCACTCGAGGAATACTCACACAAGCGGAAAAAATGTTGTACTCTCTCGTTAGAACTCACCCTCCTAAAAGAATGAGTGTGACTAGGTTTGAATTGAAAAATTGGTTTGAATGAAGGGCTTTTGAAAAAGATTCGGAGTCGCCACCTAACTTGATTAAGGTGAGTTAGGTCACCTAAAAACTAAGAATAATCCGAAGACTACACTTAGGGTTTTTGGAAAACGATTTTGAAAATATCTCCTCAAAAGAGGGTTTTTAAGAAAAACAGGTTGTTTGGCAACCTTTGGAAAACATTTAGCCCTTTTTAGAAAAATAACTCCGTTTGGTCTTTGAAAACAGTGATTCTAGGTTCGGAGGTTGGTTACATGTAGAGAAGACGCACTAAGCTATCACCCTACCCCGCCCTTTCGGTACCTACATGTCAATCTACCCTAGATTCACCTAAAAGAGTCTTCAACTAACTATTGGTCAATCCTATCCACTTTGAAAAACAATGCTTGAAAATTAACATGATGCATGGTATGCAAGTGTAAGGAATGAGAATTGAAAAATAGATTTGAAAAGAGATTGATTTAAAATTGATTTGATTTGAAAATAGATTTGAAGAGATGGAATTGAAATTGAAAAGTTTGAAAATTGAAAGTAGAAATTTGAAAATTGAAATTTTGAAATTGAAATTTTGAAAATAGATTGGAATTTGAGATTTGAAAAGATTTTGGAAACCGCACCCATAAGGGTGGAATTGAAAGTTTGAAAAATGTTGTGACCGCACCTATGAAGGTTACCTACGTATCCCTTTGGGGGAATCAGGTCAGTCGTAGTTCGGACCGGAGTCTGATTGAAAATAGAAGAATTGATTTGAAGAGAGAGATTGAATTGAAAGAAAGAGGTTGAATTGAAAACTGGATTTGATTTGAGATTAGAAGAGGAGATTGGAAATTGAAATTGAGAAGATTGAACTTGCTTTGGAAAGATAGATTTTGGAAAGATTTGGTTTTAGGAAAGATGGAGGTTTAGGAAACCTAGGCTTAGGAAAGGTAGGAGACCTAGGGAAGACTTGAAAGATTGGACTTTTAGGAAAGGTTCGAATTAGGAAAGGTCCGATTTAGGAAAGTTTCATTTTCGGAAAGTTTTGAATTAGGAAAGTTTTAGGTTTAAGAAAGTTTTCGAAAAAGGAAAGGTTTTAAGATTAGGAAAGTTTTGAAATTAGGAAAGTTCTGAATTTAAGAAAGTTTGAAAATTGGAAAGTTTTGAATTTAGAAACGTTTTGAAAAAGGGAAGTTTTGAATTTGGAAAGCTTTGAAAACAAGGAGGATTTGAAAATAAGAAAGTTTCGTTTTAGAAAAGGTTTGAAAAAGGAAAGTTTTCAGTTTAGGAAATGTTTGAATTAAGAAAGTTTCGAGTTTAGAAAAGCCTTAGATTTAGAAAGATTTTGAAGTTTTGGAAAGTTTAGAATTTAGAAAGTTTTGAAATTTAGAAAGTTTAAGATTTAGAAAGTTTTAGGGTTTTAGGAAATCTTGAGATTAGGAAATGTTTGAGCTTAGGAAGAGTTTGAAAACTTGAATTTGAAAAGTTAAGATTTGGAAAGGGGGGGGGGGGGGTTAAGTTAGGAAAGGGTTGAATTAGGAAATATTTGAAAGTTGAGTTTTAAAACTTAAGAAAGATTCTTATGTTCAAGTTTTGGAAACTTAAGATTTAGGAAAGTAGAAGTTTAGAAAGGATTTGAATTAGGAAAGAGTTGGATTTTGAAATTTAAGGAAAGGTTTAAAGTTTAGGTTTAGGAAACTTATGGTTTAGGAAGGAATTGAATTAGGAAAGGTTTGGATTAGGACGGGATTGGATTTTGTTTCTAAAAGAAAAGATTTGATTTTGTTTCCAAAAACGGAGGACGGGATCTAGTTTCCTAAATGAGGAGATTTGATTCGGTTTCCTAAAGGGAAGATAGGATTTGGTAAGGATTTGGAAAGGAAGACTTTAGAAACCCTAGGTTTGAAAAATTATAGTTTTGATGTAGAAAAAAAAGTTTTGGAAACATGTATAGTTTGGATGTGAAAACAAGAGGTTTTGGAAACCTAGGCTTGGGGCAAAGTTTGAAAATCATATTTTTGAAAAGACAATTTAGGGTTTCCTAATTATGGGCTCTAAAGCTTGACTTGGGCTCTAAGAAAAGAGTTTTTGGAAAGTGCGTTTTTGGAAACGAAGGTTTTCTAGAAGGGAAATCCTAGGGAGGAGTTTTTTGAAAGTGAATTTGAAAAGAGAGTTTTTGGAAAGATTTTTGGAAAGAGGGAGTTTTTGGAAAGTGTGTTTTTAGAAATGTAGATTTAGAAGGAAAATCCTAGAGAGGAAATTTCTAGAAGGAAGATTTTGGAAATAGAGTTTTTTAGAAAGGTTTTTGGAGAGAGTTTTTAGGAAGGTGAATCTAGGGAGTGTTTTTAGAAAGTGAATTTTGAGGAAAAGATTTTGGAGAGGAGTTGAAAAAGAGATTTTAGGAAGAGATTTTTAAAGAGAGAGTTTTTTGGAAAGTATGAAAACGTCTCACTTTCCTAAAACAATTCTAGCCATAAGAAGGCTAGAACCACTTTAAGAAAGTGGTTTTGAAAACAATAAGGTTTGAAAATATAGACCAAAAGGGTCACTTTTAATGTAACACTTTCCTAAAGCAACCCTAGCCATGGAAAGGCTAGAATCACCCTAGAATTGTGGTTTTGAAAACATGTTTTTGAAAAAGAGATTTTGATGCAATTTTGAAAACAAGTTTGAAAACGTTTTGAAAAACAACTTTGAAAACGGTTTTTGGAAGATACAAGACTATGATATGCACAATGCAATTTGGGGTCGTGAACATACAAGGTTAAGGCTTCACCACATAATCAAGGGGGCCGGACCCACGTGGTCTTTGGTTAGACTAGAAGAAAGCCCCCGACACAGTGACTCTCCAATAGCCCAATCCTACACATGGACCGAGAATTCTCTTGTTTCAAGTATGCAAAGAAAGGGGGGGAAAGAGATGGAGGATTAAAATAGAAAAAACCCAAGTGGGTTGGAGAGAGAAGAGAGAGGGGGAAGTACAGAAAATTAAAGAGAAAGCCTACCGTATGTCTTCTTTATGTTGCGCACCGCGCTGTCTTCGGTCTTCGGTCTTTGTCTTGATCTTCGCCTTCAGCCTTCAAGAGTTGTCTTCAAGCTTTGGATAGCAGCTCTTGAAGTCTTCAATGGATGGTTGAAGGCTAGTGTATGAGTGTATGGGGGAGTGTATGAATGTATAGGAGGCTAGGGTTTGTGTGTAGTGGCTAGGGTTTGGGAGAACCTAGGGAGGCTAGGGTTTTGGAGGTGCTCAAGCTCTGTATATTGAAATATAGGATTTTTAGGTTAAGTTTGCAGACCCCTTTCACGTTGAATGAGGCTCTGTATTTATAGAGGGAGGACAAACCTGGTGCCTGTTGCAGTGGCGTCAGGGCAAAATTTCTCTTGGCTCCACTACTAGTGGCGCCACCCACTTAGGAAACTTTATAAGTCGGCAAGCAACGTATCTTTGACTAGATTTGGGCGCCTATACTAGTGACTACCATGCAATTTTTAGTCTGGTTTCACTAGGAGTGACTCCGGAAAGTCCAGGAATGATTTGGAGGAACCGGGAATGACCCGGAAGGCCGGAAAGAAGCAGGAACACTTAAAATAGTGTCCTGGAGGTATTTGACTTGAAAAGTGAGGATAAGATGTGTCGGAAAGGTTGACCGGGCCTTTAGGGGTAAAACGGTCACTCGGACCGAGAAACTGTCGGGACAAACTCGGATTGTCCCGGAAGAAGACTTGGGATCTAGAAACATTATTCAGAATATTTCCGAAGGTTGCCGGTTTGATTCCTAGAGCCGGCGCGGTCGGAAAAGGAGACCGGCCCACCAGGGGCAAAACGGTCATTTTGTACCGGGTTTGCCGGAACTGACTCGGAATGGTCCGGAAAGCTAAGGGAAGGTTGAGAACACTATAAAAAGTATTCTCGGGACATTACCGGTTTGATACCCAGAACCAATGTGGTCGAAGAAGGAGACCGGCCCTCCAGGGGCAAAACGGTCATTTTGTACCGGGTTGGCTGGAACTAACTCGGAATGATCCGGAAAGGTAAAGGAAGATTGAGAATACTATAAAAAGTAGTCTCAGGAGGTTACCGGTTTGATACCCAGAGCCGGTGTAGTTCCCGGGGCATTCGGATGCTTAGGGGCAAAATGGTCATCTTGACCGGAAAGTCTCGGAAAAGGTCCTAAGGGTAGTCTGGTCATTTTTCACCGAAGTGAGCTAACAGACACGGGTGTTGACCTAGGTTTTGAGTGTTTCCGCCACTCTAACGGTGTGAGTATTTTCGCTACTCGGACGGGGTTGATGATTTGTGAGTATTTCCGCTACTCGGACGGGGTTGATGATTTGTGAGTATTTCCGCTACTCGGACGGGGTTGAGTATTTCCGCTACTCGGACGGGGTTGATGATTTGTGAGTATTTTCGCTACTCTAACGGCTTTGTGAGTATTTTCGCTACTCTAACGATTTTGTGAGTATTTCCGCTACTCTAACGGTTTTGTGAGTACTCGGACGGGGTTGACTATTTCCGCTACTCGGACGGGGTTGATGATTTGTGAGTATTTCCGCTACTCGGACGGGGTTGATGATTTGTGAGTATTTCCACTACTCTAACAGCTTTGTGAGTATTTCCGCTACTCTAACGGTTTTGTGAGTATTTCCGCTACTCTAACGGTTTTGTGAGTACTTCCGCTACTCTAACAGTTTTGTGAGTGGTTTCGCTACTCGGACCGTCTCGAGGAATAAACTGTCTCGAGAGAGGGATTGGAAAGGGGTCTTACCGTCTTCGAAAAAACGTGCCTGGATTGGAACCATCTCGAGAAATAAACTGTCTCGAAAGTGGAATTGGAAAGGGGTCTTACCGTCTCCGAAGAGACGTGCCTGGATTGGAACCGTCTCGAGGAATAAACTGTCTCGAGAGAGGGATTGGAAAGGGATCTTACCGTCTCCGAGGAGACGTGCTTGGATTGTGAGTGTTTCCGCCACTCTAACGGTTTTGTGAGTAGTTTCGCTACTCAGACCGTCTCGAGGAATAAACTGTCTCAAGAGAGGCATTGGAATTGGAAAGGAAAGGTCAATGCCCTCTAAGGGCATTTTGGTCATTTTGCCTCCATTTGGGCCTGACAGACCCGCGAAGCGATGGAAAGACGGAATTTGGACCTAGAGAATTGGTTTCGATTGGAATATGCCCACAATGACTTGAAAACAAGTCTGGACGGAGTGTAGACTGCCGAGCGGTCAAAAATGGGGTGCTTACAGACGAGTATAGTCTCGTGAGGGTTTCCAATGATGGTACCCATAAACATCAACCTTCCTGCACTCAAAAATAGTTAGAACAGTTAATATTGTGCAGGAATCAAAATGAATTACTAAATCCCAACTAATCTTAAACATTAACACAAAAGTTAGAACAAATCCCGAATAATACAGAAGGGATTCGATCAAGTGTATGAACATCGGAATACTATAGACCAAACAAAGAAAATCAAGCAATCATAACCTTAAAACTTTGATTTAAATAATCACTGGGCATACATTCACAAAAATAGAAACACAGGATACACAAAATGGAAAGCTCATCACTGAGAATAAATGCATAGGAAAATAAGAGAGCAATCCAATTACAAGAACCAAGAAAATAAAAGTGTATCCGAATTAGCATAGCTTTATGAAGAAATATCCAATGTAATAACTGATCAAGCATTCGAAACTATATGAACTCTTCTAAAACACTAATTATGCACACTTTGAATCAACAAGAACTTCCAATGTTAAAACACGACCAAGAGGTATAGGGTAGGGAAGAGAAGCATAATTGGCTCAAAAAATGCATAATCAAGACATGCAATGATAAATAAGTACACATTTCTCATTCCCCAATTTCATTTGGTTTTTCGTTTTTTCTTTTTTTCAAACATTCAATCTCTTTACTTTCTTTTCTTGTACTTCCCTTCTTTTGCTTTTTTTTGCTAACTTTTCTCTTTTTTCTTTTTAATCACACCACAAACATTTCACCCTTCTTTACTTTTCAAATCAATTTTTAACAAGCGAAAATATTTTTAGATTAGGGAAATACCTTGACATTGGTGTAACAGAAGCAAAGATCAATCAAGTATAGGCTCAAGATGGTTTCAAGGGAATGATTTCAATAAGAAAATCTGTAGCTCAAAATAAGAAAGATGGCCTAGTCTCATTTCTAAAAGTGTACAAAACCCAATACAATAGCATTCACAACTTCCAAACACTCGAAACAGTTTAATATATGAATAAAATCAAGGGTAATGAAGCTATTGAATGAAAGAGATATGAAAGAATTCATCCAAAGTAAATGTAAACAATCAGAAAAGTATTATAGCTTTAAAGCTCACAAGGTAAAAATCTCCCCTCATTTAAGGATCTGAATTACTTAAAAACTATGTTTGAAACCTAGTGTAATGATGAGGCAAAAAAATGTCATTCTCCTAACCCATGTATCTTAAATAAAGTCTAACAATTATGTTAAGATTAAAAGAACGACTCGGAAAGTAATAACACATTCATCACCTTACACTAGGATTAAACATTTCAACGCTTAAAATCACATTCGAATAAGATCTATAGACATCCAAATGCTAGAAACCAATCATAGAGAGGATCACTAAAAAATATATGATAAGTTGGATAACAGTTTAAGCTCCAATAGAAAAATAAGGTGGATGAGAGTAAACATGCCGTTGTGAATCTCAATATAACTCAAAAAGAATATATCAATAAAACTTGTAATATCATTCACTAGGCAAGCATAAGAGCACAATACTCCCAATCATCCATTCAAGCCAAAAATACTTATCTAAACCATCACATCTAATCAAAATATCCATCAATGCATAGTGATAAAGTCTATGGAATATCCAAATTCAAAATTTATTTTTAATGAAAAGAGTAAAACAAAATTAAAAAAAACACATAAACTACCAAACTACCACTAATTCTCTCCTCAATTAAAAAGATGCAGTGTCCTCAATGCAACAAGACATGAGAGGAACAATGTCGCAATACATGAAAGATAAAGAAATTAAGAGACATAGTCAAGGAAAGTTAGATTACTCTCCCCAGCTAGAAGAGGGCGACACTCTAAAATGCAAAAATAGGACTACAAATACGACTTACTAAAGGACTCAATTCCCTAGGTCTCTCTACGTTATCTTCTTCTTCTTTTCCGCTCTCTACCTTCCTAGGTTCTTCCTTTATCTCACTTTGAACCTTGCTAGGTTCTTCATTCTCACTAACCTCTTCCTCGAAGCTTTCATCACTCACCCGAGAAGTGTCCTCTCTAGGTGTAGACTCATAGGGATAGTAGATTATATCAATGATTTTCTCACTTCTTAGGATGGTAGTGGTGGCTTAAACTTACTCATGCTCAAGGTCAGAGTTAATGGTGGACTCACTTATGTGGGGTAGGCTAGCCTGGTTAAGTTGAGGTTGAGGTGGAAAGGGAAACTCACCCTTTTCTTGAGCACACAAGGTTTATGTTAATAGAGACAATTGACTCTTTATATCATCTAATGTCCTACCTTGTTGTTCAAGGGTGTCCTCCACCCTAGAGTTCACCCTAATTTGGAATTGTATCATTTGTTGAAGGGTGTCCTCTCCCATTGTGTGATAGTTGATAAGAATTGAAAGCTTGTGGGTGATGTGATTGGTGAGATGGTGGGGGTGGGGCTTCATATTGTTGAGGGTGTAATCTTCTCTCATTCCTCCAATTGAAGTGTAAGTGATTTTGCCAACCCAAATGATACGTTTGTGAGTAGGGAGTGTAGGCTTGTCTAGGTGAGTTTAAGTAATCCCTAAGAGTTCGGCGTGGTGGGGTTTGTGCCTCATCATCACCATACACACTCACATTATCATAATTCACACCCATTGGTATGTTCTCAAAGTAATCTAATCAATCCTTCCATCTCCACATACTTAAATCACCAATTCACAATTAAGTACTCTCTTAAGTCTCCACTAGCAATCTCCCTACTAAAAATAAAAAAATAAAAATAAAAATAATCTAACTAAAAAAAGAAAAATAGGAAAAATAAATAAATTAATTAAAAAAATATGCTTACAAATAAAAAGGATAGAACGAATTTACCCAAGTAAGCTAAATTTTGAGTCAACTCGTTTTGGATAGATGAATGATGAAGTTATTATCGTTGGACTCAGTTCCTCCAAAGATTCGTTACACCAATGCCAATTGCAAGAGTTTCCCGGCAACAACCAAAACACTTGACTCACTCCAAAAAGTGTTGGAGATGATATTCCAAGTGCAGGATGTATGAAGTAGTAGATACCCAATAAGACCAGAGTCAAACCACAAGAAAGTGGTGAACTGACATGTAGAACTCGCTTCGAAACTCAAAAACCAAGGAAAACTCATGAAAAGCGAAAGAAAAATAGAGGTTTGATTCATTGTTGTTTGAAAAAAAAAAAACTAGGATTGAAATTGAATGTAAAATAGAAGGAAGAATCTTGGCGAGGAATGATCCAATTGTTAGGTAAATGTGCAATTGTTCAAGGTAGGTTTAACTTAATTGAACAACTACGAAAGTGTTTGTTGAATCAAAAGATTTTTCGATAAAATTTACTTGGAATCATGATGGGTTCTTGAGAATTTGTAACATATTAGTTTCCAAAGAGTTCTTATCAAGTATCTAAGCAATTGATATCCCAATAGCTAATTTGTATATAACAACTCAAAGATTTGATCAAAAAGTCCTGAGTTCTAAACTAAATCCTCAAGAAAGCATCAAGATTCAAAAATGAATGTTATAAACTTTAAAACTCATGAGTTACCTTGATCAATCACACAAAACCTTTCAATCTTCACATTTCCATGCCAAGAGATGATTAGCTACGCAAAGGCATGAAGAAATCTTAATTCGAATTGATAAATATTGTGTTTGATTATAAAAAAAAATTAAAAGCACAATTAAAACCTAGCTAATCTCCCTAAAAAATGCTTAGAAAAAGTTCTTCTTGAATTAGGGTTACAAATACAATTAAATAGATTTAGAAAAGCAAGGAAAAAGTAAAAAACGAGGGCTTTCATTCAAAATCACGACCAACCATTTGAACCATTGATTTCTGAGCCTCTGACCGTTCGAACCCTGAGTGAATTATTCGAGTGGTGCATGTTTCTGAGTTGACCGTTCGAACACCAAGTTAGACTGTTCGAATGGTTTGCAGTTGTGTAGGTTTTTGTTGCTCAATTTTGACCCTTTTAGAAGCTGATTTAGCCAATGTACATTAGGGGCAAAGTTGTAGATCTGAAGTTTTCTTTCCAATGCCTCAAATATCAAGTCAATTTGATGTCAAATTTAAAAGTTATGGCAAATCTCTCGAGACAGCATCGAATTCTAATTTCGGGTTTCATCGCTTTGATTCCATCTTGATCATTCTTGTTCCTTTTTGCCTCTATTAGCTTCCAAAACCTACAAAACACACATTCAAAACATAATCAAACATATACCTAACTAGAATAAGACAATATACATTATTTTAAGTCTCATAAAGTGCAAATTAAAAAAGGCCCATGATTATAATTTTACAGTGCAATCATGGGCCGTTCGAACGACCATTCGCACGTGAATCTCCCCTTGGCTATCAAACTTGATTCGAATGGTGCATTGAGCTCTCTAATTTTCGAGATCTGTTTGAACAATGTAGCTGGGTATTCAATTGCCCGTTCGCATGGTGGATTATCCATTTGAATGCTTCTTTGCAATTTTGCTTAATTTGATCATTTTAAGCTCCATTTTTTGCACAAGGAATAAGACAGTCTAGGAATAAAATAAACTTCTTAAAGCAATAAACAACCTATAATAGAGCTAACAATCAATTAATTAGGGGTTTATGACTACACGTTTAGAGTGTAATCAGCTAGCTCCTAGATTTATTTCTTAAACCGATCCGGTTGAGGTCACCACGGTTCAAACAAGCATATTCTTACAACCGTTGAGAACTATAATCATCGCGATTTAAACGAGCATATTCCCCAGCTGCCAAAGTCACTCTACTTAAGAGGCCTGTTCCATGGACTTTCCTCCTACTCCCAATATCCAAAATCATACGAGTCTCCATCATTAAATAAATGTTATAACTCATGTCATAGAATTTCCCAAGCGAGCATGATAATCAAAAAAAATTTCTCCGTGCTCAAAAGAATGAATACAGCTCCTCATGTTTCCAAAACGAAGTGAATTCCATAAGCTTATTGGCATTAAAGAAAACATTTCTCATATTTAAAATAAAAGTGATTTCTCAAATAAAGAGGTAACCCATGATGTATGAATATGCTCTATAAATCACGTTTTTTAAATCAACCATGCATAGGGAGTTAGCAAGTGTACGATTAAGGCAAAACCACTCACTCCAGATTAATCACTCCAGATTAAATGCCCAGAATCCATCTTCTTCCTCCCCGTAACAGGTTCTGCAACTTGGTATTTTTCTTTTCTTTTCTTTTCTTTTTTTTCTCTATCTTTTCTTACTTTCTCCCTTACCATGGCTGCTCCCCACTAGAACTTCAACCAGAGCTGCCACGCACAGAACCATGGCTGCCCATGGCAGTCCACTGCCCAGCACACCATCTTTTTCTCACAGTTCATCACTCAAACTAGGAACCCAATACAACCCAATATCCAGGTTAACTCCTATATACCATAATCCATCAAAGTATACAACAATTTGAGTCTAATTTATAAATTACGGTCATACCCATATACGACTCTTTTTGTTAGCTTAATATACATTGTTGGAGCCTTATCTACCAACTTAAACTTTCAAATCAAGTAGTAATTTAACATGGTATCAAAGTACTGATTCCGAAAGATCTTAAATTCAAAGTTTCATAGCATGCAAGTGTTTTTCTGTTTGTGCACAATGTTTATACACCTGTTATGTTTAGTCTGCTTGTCTCTGCACGGGCGAGTCGAAATCGCATGTGCAAAAAGAGTGTTAACTTAATATATATTATTAAAACCTTTATCTCCCAACTTAAACTTTTAGGTTAAATAATAATTTAACACTTCCAAACTCAAAATCAACAAATTGTCCAACAGTGCCTGCAAGTATGATGATATAAGCTGCCTTCTTTGCCATCTATCTCTGTCTTTCTCCCACCACCGCCAATTTATTTATTTATATTTTCTGTAATGGCTCTATTTGCAGTCAGCGAAACCGACTTCCAACAAACCAACTCCCAGTAATGTAATTTTCTTCTCTACAACCTCACCCACATGCACTTAATAATACCATCCAATCATTTTTCATTTAGTACACTTGGTGCCCTCACACTCCTTTTTCATAATAAGTCCTATGAGAACTCTCACATCCAAACAAAATTGCCGCTTCACACACCCAATCATGCCTTAAATCAAAGGCTATGATTTAGTAACACCAAATTTAAAGGTTAAAAATATGTAGAAAGTAAATATTAACCATCAAATTTATCTAACTTCATATAAATTCCTAAATTAAACCTTGAGCATGTATATAAAAATTTAAAATTGCATGAAGTAAAAATTATGGGTCCTTACAAATATACCCCTTTTTTTTATCATCACATATACTCAGAAATATGATTATTTCTTGTCCTAAGTACCTAAAATATATAATATATAAGTGAAATTTTTAGCAACTTAGGGGGCCACGCCCCGGCTGGCATACCCCCATGTCCATCCGCCATTGGCAAGAACGGATGGTAGGTGTCAAAATTCAAATTGATTAATAAGGAGAGGCTTGAAAATGTCCAAAATTATTATTGTTATTATTATTATTATTATTATTGCCACATATCACTTTTTTTTATTATTATTGAGGAAATGTAGGGATGGGCATCCGCCTGCCACGCCTTGGAATTATGGTACACAATAGTAATCCATAGTGCCAAGTTGGTCAATTTTTCTTTAGCTCAGGTATATAGTAAATTTGGATTGAGATTTTGGATGAATATTTGAAGGCTGACTCGCCTGCAAAATTTACTTGTATAAAAAAATATACTCATATGCATAAAAAAATTATCTATTATTTAACTTTGTTTTCTCAAAAATCTATAATATATAGTACTAGTTGTGTAAAAAAATTATTTATCAGAACTCTCAATCTTAAATTTGAAAAACAGATACCCAAAACACTACAGAAAATTTAAGAACCTGCAGATAAGTGCAAATTTAAATTATTTATTATTAGTCAAGGAAAATGACTCGTCGTAAAGACAAGATAGACATTAACCAGACAGGCTTGGAATTTTTATTTTTTTTTCCCGATCCGAGAAGCTGTAAAGGCAAGTTCAAGTCGAAAACCCAGCAAGAGTTTTCAAAATGTAAGAAAATGATATTTTTATAAAAAGTTCATATAAAATGAAATTTATACAAAATTTACATATAAAATAATATAACAGTAATAATTTTATAATTAAAAACTAATATGATGAGTATTTGTTTTGAAATAAAAAAACTCTCATTAAGATATATCATTTTATATAAAAATTTTATATGAATTTTTTGTTTCTATAGTATTACTCTTCCAATCAGAAAAATGTTATTTTTATAAAAATTCATACAAAATTTGTATATAAAATAATATAATAATAATAATTTTATAATTTTATACCGAACCTGATGTAAGCATGTTCTCCAACAAATTACTGCTTTGTTTCAAGATAGTCAATGGACCAAGAAATACACCCCAGCACCCTTATGGAACTGCCCATTCAATGACTGTCTTATATATGACGAGTATACTGTTATGCAATTTAAACGTATCAATAAAGAGATACACACTACATATGATGAAATTACATAAAAAGAATATATATATATATATATAAACAATGTTTTGAAATCAGGCCGTTGGCCCACCAATAAAAAAGACTGGGTCACGACTCACGACCCAACAGTTCAATCGGTTGGGTCAATAGGTGCCTCGTGACGTCACATGACGTCATAAAATAATTTAAATTAAATAAAAATTGTCAAACTATGAAAAATTCCTAGATCTGCGAACTGATTTCAGATCCAGTATTTTCAAACAAAAAAGAGAAAGAATTCAAATACACGTGAAGAAAAAGAGGCTTTCTTTACTGAGATCTGCATATTTCAAACCCATCACACAAGTTTCATATATAAACCTTGACCTATTTCTATCAAATACATCACCGCTTGAAATCAATAAATCAGGACACCCATAGAAAGGAACAACTTGATGGTGCTGAATCTGCTGATGCTTGATGATGGAACAACGATGGTAGTGTGCCCGCCGATTGATACCACTACACATGAAGAAAGAGAATCGAAGAGTTGGTGATATAATCTCTTACGTTCAGATGGGGCGTTCAGAAGAGTTTAGGGAGAGAAGGGAACAGAGAGGAAGAGAAGGTAACGGTAACGGAGACGGAGAGAGAGGAACAAGGTGAAGAGTTGCAAGCTGTCGTGTTTCGTTTTATGGGGTTGAATCGTGGAAACCCCCTTGTTGCGTCGTGAACGATGCCTGCTTGAATGGAAAACCCTAAAACTTTAGTTTATATAGGTGAGTTCTCAGGCAACTAACACCGGGACGGTTTCAATGAACCGTGAACGGTTTTACCGGACGATTTTGACGAATCTCACAGAAAAAAGCGGTTTTAGACTGCAAATCGTTTTGGGAGTTATACCGGACCGGAGAACAGACCGGTTGACCGTTTAACCGGCCGGTTCGGTCCTTTTTTAAAACATTGTATATAAACATATAAAATTAAAAACCATTACATTTTTATATTACACTACTACAACAGCACAAGGCTAAAACAAGGCATTTCATTCGTTTTTGCACTTGGAAGAAGATATTTTCAATCATATCTTGCATGTGAACCATTTCCTATAGGCTATAGCTATGTCCTCTCCCTCCATACTCGCAATAACTCCTCCACCACCTCATCAATCTCGTCCTCTGTTTTCAACCTTATGGTATCACTAAGTTTTCTTGCTCTGCACCTCACATCCTCTCCATTTTTCTCCACCACCACCACCTTTCTGATTACTTGTGCTATATCATCTCTTTTCAGCCACCCATTCTCATCTCTTGTGACCTCCACACCAACACCAACCTCTTCCACTAATCTAGCATTGACTGGTTGGTCAAGCTGCATGGGCAAGGCTATTATTGGAACTCCAAATTTCATGCTTTCCATTATAGAACTCCATCCACAGTGACTCACAAACCCACCAATGCTTGAATGCTCTAGAATTTTTGCCTGTGGGGCCCAACCCTCCACAATCATTCCTCTCTCCCCAACCCTGTCAAGAAACCCCTCCGGCAGTGCTTCATCAACCCTGATTTTCTCTTCCAAAGGAAATCTGACAACCCATATGAAGTTAACCTTGCTAAGCTCTAGTCCATAAGCTACCTCATCAATCTCCTCCTTGGTCAGAAAACACTCACTGCCAAAGGAAACAAACACAGCTGAGGACTCATCCTTCTTGTCAAGCCACTGGATGATCCCAATATTCTCATCCTCATCTATAGGGCTTTCAACAAGTGGACCAGCAGGGACTATCTTCTTCTCAGCTACAACAGAAAGATAATCAATGTATTTTCCTTCTATCTCTCTAAAAGTTTTGAGTAGAACAATATTAGGAGATTGTTTCAGGGATTCAAGGAAACGATTCGTGTCTTTCTTGGGTTCATCCGCAGAAGATTTCTGAACACCACGCATCCTAAACCTCTTGAAATTGTGAAGATGAATTTCGGCATATGGGAAGGCTTTACCTGGATTCTTGATCATGTGAAGAGCAAAAGAAATCATGGTCGCTCCATTAGTAAGAAACAGAACAGCTGGAACATTGTACGATGAAGCGATGGCTGGTGCCCATGGCTGGAGGTGGTCATAAATAACCAAGTCAGGTTTTAGGCTCTTGAAGATGTCGGAGAAAGCCGGGCTTGCCATGTCAAAGGCATCTTTTAGGGTGGTCATCAGATGGGTGGGTAGGCCATTGGTTGTGTGATAGTGAGGAGGAAGGTCTGGCAAGGACGGAAGATGGAGTTCTACTAGTTTTATTGAGAGAAGGTACTTTTCATTCAGCCTTTTCTTGATAAAACTGAGATTGATAGGCGTAGAACAGAAATAAATGTAGAAGTTTCTCTCTGTGAGTTTCTTGGCTAACTCTAGGAAAGGAGATAAGTGACCACAAGCTAGCCATGGCAGCATTAGAACATTCATAGTGCACCGTTCAGTGTCCATGAACTCTCTCTCTCTCTCTCTCTCTCTCTCTCTCTCTCTCTCTCTCTCAGAGTGTGGGCGAGTATAATGACGCTCTTCGTTGTCTAGTGCTTTCTGGTGATTGGTGAGGGATGGATATTGAGTCACTCCACACTTAGCCGTTTCATGTTTTCTGATGAGTGGTGATGGATGGATATGAAGTCAGTCCACACTTAGCTGTTTAATGTTTTCTCGTGAGTGGCGAGTGGTTGGTGGTGATGGATTGATATGGACTCATGGCCAACCGGCGATTGGATTTAGACAAACGGGTCTCGGTACTTGGGAATTTTTGAAATTACGTTTAAACTTTAAGTTTTAAGTATTTATGATAAATTATCAAAGTGATAGTGGAGTTAGCT
Organism: Euryodendron excelsum; assembly: GCA_033060915.1. Lineage (NCBI taxonomy): Eukaryota > Viridiplantae > Streptophyta > Magnoliopsida > Ericales > Pentaphylacaceae > Euryodendron > Euryodendron excelsum. The sequence continues at coordinate 19,600,312 of CM065390.1, read as the reverse complement.
TATATAGTTTGAGATAAATACTCGCACTTACTTCAACAGTTGCATGTTTGAATTTATTTGTGTTAGTAGTTGCATAAATCATTTGTCTTTGTGAAAAAGCTTAATGCTTGCATTCTGAGAGGCTAATGTAATGGACTTGCCATTTTCAAAGTCAATAATTATAGCTTAATCTTAATATTTCATAGCGGGTAGGAACTCATATTATTACACTTAAAAGAGATTGCTATGATGGTTGCTATTTCTCACCTTTTTACTTGACCAAAATATATATATATGCTAAAAAATAATATATTGATCCCTTTTAAATTTTTTAAATTGAAAAATGTTTTACATTAATCTTTTTTTCAGTTACTTTCTTACTCACTAGACACAAATAAATAAGTCTCACATGCATTTATTAATATAAGTCCTTCGTCTATTGTGTCAGGTGAGTAAGAAAGTAGGTAAGAAAAAAAATTTATGTATAACATTAGTCTTTTAAATTATGTTCAAAATAATGTATTGATCCCCTCCGTTTTTGAATTATATTTAAATCCTATGATTTTAAATAATTATGATAATAAATAGTGTATCGACCGTTCGACAGATTTCTTGAATCAGCCAGTGTCGAATATTTAGTTATGGAAAAGGACAAAAAAGGATAGTGATGCTTTCACGGACAAAGTTTTATAGGTGCAAGCCGATTGATTTTTGTTTTGTGCTCTTCAGTACTACAATAGTAGTTCTGTCTAGCTTACTAGGTAAAGGTTAATACTAGTCGGATGCAGTGCGGACTCATGAATATTTTTTAGTGTGGTTAAGATAAAAAAAAATTTTAAAATTTAAGGAGTGAAGGAAATTTTTTTTGGATTTTAGGATACTAATACTCATAATCTTAAGATAAAAGTTAAAAAAATTGTGAAATATAAATAGAATTTTTAAAACTTAAAAGGGCCAAAGCACCAATTTTTATCATAAATATACAAAAATTATAAGGTCTAAGTATAATTTTAAAAATTCAAAGAGGCCGGCCCCTTAATCTCTACATAGGTCCACCACTGGTTGGATGTTAAGAACCCAATAGCAATTTGTCAGCTTTGACATTTTAACCCATTATTTGGACAAATTATTCAGTGTTCTCGGAGTGTCACTTGGTCTTACTCTTTCACTCAACCCCATCTAAGAGGGAGATTCTGTCACTATGTGAGTAGTGAAATAAAGATAGCGTAGTTCACTTGGAGCACTTAATTTTTCCATTATTTGTGTGGGTCCTTCGGATAGCGAGTGCAATGGGTGAGTCTCTTTGGACTACTTGATCTGTATCCCATAAACTAATTAACAAGGACAACACTGTTGGTAATGGACCATATGTAACCAATCCATGACACATCTGGATGAAAATAATATTTGCTTGTAGTCTAAATGAATGCACTGACAATAGACTGAACTTCTAATTTTAGATGTTATGGCTTTACTTATTCTTAGATTTTTTTATTTGATTTTCTTGACAATAAGGACCAGCTAATCTCTCTTTATGACAAAAAAAAAAAAAAAAAAAAAAAAAACAAGAAGCCCATTAGCTCAAACTCTCATTGAGTACAAGGACTATTTGTAAATTCCAGTTACACAATCACTCTCAAACTGAGTATATCAATTAAGCACTATGTGCGATACCGTGGGAGTTAAACTCAAGATGTTCAAGTTTACTTTACTAACTTATATCAGGGCTCCCCTTAACTACCGTGCTCTAGACACCAAGTCTCTGATCCTATACCTCCAAACGAGGTCAAAAAATAATATTAAAAAAACAGTCGATGGTCATAATGAAAAATCCATGAGTTAAGGGTATGGTACCAAGAGGTGGATCTAAGAATTTTTTTAAGGGAGGTTAAGATAAAAAATTTTAATACTTTGGAGTTTTTTGGCAAATTTTTTTGAATTTTAAGGGATTAATACTCAATTTACTATCTTAAATATTGAAAAGATTATGGTATATAAATAAAATTCTACAAATTTAAGGAGGGCTAAAACCCTAATTTCTATCATAAATATGAAAAAACTATAGATTCTAAGAGCAATTGCAAAAATCTAGGCCCCTTTGATCCACGCATAGGTCTGCCTGGTACCATTTACAATTACGCAGAAATTTAAATGCATAATTGTAAATGGTGCAAATAAGCTTTTCAAAGAGTAACGTTGGGATGAAAGACATTTATCAGACCCACCCTTCTAAAAACAAGCACTTCTTAACATTTTTAGGAAAATGCTATATATAAACTAATTTTTTAATTCATTTTCTTATTTACAAGGCACAAATAAATGAGTCCTATATGTATTTTTTAATGTGAGTCCCACTATATTGTGTCGTGTAGGTGAAAAAGTAGATTGAGAAATTAGTTTATGTTTAACATTACTCATGTTCCTATAATTAAAATTTGGTACTTCTTTGGAGATTAAAAAAAATTAACTCAGTATTCTATAAAGATTTGAATTTCCAGCAGTGAATACTGTGTAACTCAGTAATTACCGTACATTCTCTTAAATTTTTAGCCTTGGTGATATACAAATATCCATCAAAATACTTAGCAAAATATAAATCATGCTCACATCTTATTGCTTTTGTTGGTTAATAATAGTCTTGTCATTTCATATTATTTCCCATCTTCACACTAAATTGTCTTGTTTGAGTCCTCACATCCCTTCTATTTTCCTCCATCACCCAAACAGCCACATTATTCTGCAAGACCAAACAAAAAAGCAATGCAATGTAGGGAAAAAGATAATAATAATAATAATAATAATAATAATAATAATAATAAAAAAACAAAACAAAATAACATACGATTTATGGTCATCTACCCACGTTCACAGGTGTGCTTGCTATTTACTATATAAGGGCCCTAGCCACAGCCACATGGGATCATCAGTCATCTGCCATCTGAACTAGGGCTCACCCGTTGAGTGTGGACCTTAGCTGAGGTGGAAGTCATCAACAGTTGATTGATGGTCACACTTGACTATGGCTAGCATTTCACTTCACTATATTGATTGTTAGTACAAAATACAGTCATAATGTATTTATACTAAAACTCTAACCCTAAATACATTTGAAAAACTACTCATAAATATATATATATATATATATATCTATTTGAAAACTTCCCAATATACTCAAATTGTAATGCGAGTGCTATGCCAATCCTAAGATGCTTTGAGATGGTGTTAGGCCTTAAAATCAACTTCTCAAAAAGCTTGATAAGTGGCATTGGCTTGAATGAGACTTTCTTGACTCAGGTTGCATATTTATTCAAATGTAAGCATGGTTACCTCCCGTTGAAGTACCTGGGCCTACCATTGGGTGCTAATCCACAATCAGTGAAAACTTGGGACGGAATTATAAAAAATTTATAAAAAAAAAAAGACTCTTTACTTGGAATAGGAAGCAACTCTCAATGGGATAAGGAATCACACTGCTAAAAGTTACTTTAGCAAACCTGCCAATCTACTATCTATCCATTTTCAAAATGCCACAGAAGGTACGCCTTTAACTAGAAAAGCTGCAGTGAAAATTTATGTGGGGTGACAATGTAGAAAAGAAGAAAATAAGGTGTGTTAATTGGGCTCAAGTAACTTCAAGCATGGATTTTGGGGGTTTAGGCATCGCTTCTTTAAATGTTAGAAACTATTCTCTCCTTGCAAAATGGTGGTAGAGGTTCAATTGTGAGAAGCAGGCTTTATGGAGGAGATTCATTTCTGCAAAGTATGACTTGAATAAAAACATATGGACTCCATTGGAAGTAAGTTCACTTAAATGCCCAAAGATATGGCTTGACATACAAATAGTTGGGACAAACCAGAATGCTCTTTGCTCTATCTTACTTAACAATCTCCAAATCAAGTTGGGATCAGGAGCTTGCATAAAATTTTAACATGACAAGTGGCTGAGGGCTAAGCCTTTGAAGCAATTGTTGCCTAGGTTATTTTCCATTTCTATCCAAAAGAATGTTCATGTAAACTCTGTGTTTACATCATCAGGGTCTGATTGGAACCTATTATTAAAAAAGAAGCTGCATGCTTGGGAATCAGAATGCTTGGCAGAGTTGAGGACTCTTCTTCAATCATCCACCCTAGATCCAAACAAGAAGGACTCCATGTTATGGCTGGATAATCAAAATAGCAGGTTCTCTTGCAAATCTTTCTACAGAGCATTTGAAGAAAGCGAAGGTCTTCCTAAATTGAAGTTTAGCTTCATCTGAAAAATCAAAGTCCCTATAAAATCTATATTCTTTTGTTGGTTAGCATTGAAGGAATAATTAAAACTAAGGTAATGCTTGCTAAAAAATCTTGCTTCCAACAAAGCAAGGATGTCCTTTGTGTCATTTGCAAACAGGATGTTCATCAATATTATAATAGTGGGGTCTTCAATGGGTATGTCCAAGGAATTTAAAGTCCAATATGGAATGGTGGTTTGATTTCAAATTAAGGAATCTCATGAAATCAATATGGCATTCATTAAAAGATATGGCTAACTAGGAATGACTTAATCTTCAAAAATATACAACCAGAATGGCCAAAAGGAGTGGAAAAAATCAAAATCCTTTAAGCTTTTTAGGTGAATGCAGCAATGCCAAATGTAATGTTTAGTCCTCATGAGTTTGTGTATTTTATTCAAGGTGTGAGAGATCTAAATTGTGGCTAGAAGTGCTCCTCCTCCCTCCCCCGCTCTGCTATTTTTGGCTCCTTGCCAATCTTCCTTTGCTTCCTTTCCCTTGAGTTCAGTAGGCTAGATTTCTTTTCTGTGAAGCTCTATTTGCTTGCTCAGTCTTGATCTCTCCTCTTTTTTCTATATACTCTTCTCTTTATCAATGAATTTTGCTTTTCAAAAAACAAAAATTGCCCTTCGTTGTGCTCAAGGGCCAACTTATTCTTTTAGACTATGAATATTAGTCATCTACTATCTTCAACACACATCCAAACTAATATTATCTCAGCTTCACCATAGGATAAAACTCCCAAAATAGATAATGGCTTAGTTGGGTTTGATGTTTATAGTGGCCACATGGGATCCATGCTAAAGACTGAACATGCTCAAACAAAAAGATCAAAGAAGGTTCGAGAAAGGCCAGCCTAATTTATTTGGCAATCAGTCTTACCATCCAGATTGAAAACAAAGAAGTTAACATCATGCATAGCTTACAACATTATTTTAAAAATGTATGGCTAAAAAACGATGGTAGTTGTCATAATTCAGAGGATCTGAGAATTGATTAAACTTTTCACAAATAAAGGGTTTGTATTTATTGTTATTATTACTTATTAATGAACAATAAGGGTGGTCGTTGGACGACGAAGTTGTCCCTGTTGGAAATTTTGTGGTATGCAATGCTAACACTTTGTTGGAATATATGGTAGGCTAGTAAACATGATAACAAATAGAGGGATATGGAGATGTATGAATCTAAGCAGTCGTATAGAGCTCCTTAGACAACAAACAAAAGCACTTACTTAGAAATACAAATAATTTTTTCTCTATTATTTTTCCACTTTCTTTTCTACTTCAGCTTACTAGATCACTAGATTACATGAATATATAAAGGACTCCACTTACATATACCTAACCATATACATGTACCAAAACACTAAATTCATGTTTGACCTTTTACCTACACACATGAATATATCATTATCTATATACATGAACTACTCATACATCTATGTACCATGTGTACATGCATGTGTTATCTAGAAACATCTGAAACAAGTTTACTTTCCAACACCCTCTCTTAAACTTGATTTTCTCAAGTCACCCCAAAAATATATTGAATTTGTTACAGCTGATTCTTGATCACTTGAAGCTTGACTCTTCTCCTTTCATGGAGATCTTGTTTTCACCCTCTCATTTAGGGCTTTTCAATTCACACCCTCTCACTTAAGGGCTTTCATCATTCCTCATTCTTTTAAGGATTGCATTTGCCTTTTCTTCAAGTTTGCTGCTTCTTTTTTAACCTTCATGTTTCTTGTTCCATTTGCCTTTTTTTTTTTCATGATCCTACAAAATAAATCATTTTATGATGGTTCTTTCCAGGGTCACTTGCCCTTTTAACCTTGGAATTCTTCCAAGTTCACCTTAACCCATTTTCTTTAGGTTACATTCACCTTCGGTGAAACACATCTATCTTCCCGAGTTCTTCAATGCCGTTTCGGCATTACTTCTTCAATCTTGGTTAGCACTTCATGGCTACGAAGTCAATCTTTTGATAGGAAGAAAAACTTTCTTTCGAACTCTTCGATTTTTAGATCATGGCAAACTTTTGCACAAAAGTTCACTAGTTTTGACAAGATATTTGGGATGTATCAACACTTCGAGGGGATGAGAAAGTAACTACAACTCTTGTGTGGTTCTCTCAAAATGATGACTCTCACGATCAACCTGGCTCTTCTTCTTGGAAGTCTCAATTTGTGCCTCCACAACACCTTTTCTTCTTGGAAGCCTTAATTTGTGCCTCCACAACACATTTTTCTTCTTGGTAGCCTCAATTTATGCCTCTCCAACACCATTATCCACGGGGTTCCATACATCTTGGGGACCAAGCAACACCTTCATGCGAATGCACTTCAAATCTTCAAGACTTTTATTGTCTTCCATCAACAATTCATCTTGCTCCAAGGATACGTTTTCCTTGTTTCCTCCCAAGGTCTCTTTGAAATTTGATACCATTGTTGAAAATTTTGTGGCATGTAATGCTACCACTTTGTTAGAATGTATGGTGGGTTAGTGAATATGATAACAAATAGAGATATATTGAGACGTACAACTCTAGGAGCCTTACAGAGCTCCTTAAATTACAAACAAAAGCACGCACTTAGAAATGCCAATAATGTTTTATCGTAATTTTCACCACTCTTACTTTTTTGCTTCAGCTTACTAGATCACTAGATTACATGAGTACATAAAGGACTCCACTTACATATACCTAACCATATACATGTACCAAAACACTTAATACATGTTTGACCTTTCACCTACATACATGAATACATCATTATTGATTACATTCCAAAAGGATAATCACAAACCTCTAATTAGTGGTTTGATAGCCCTAATATGTCTCTTAGAATAGCTTTTTAACAATGAATTGTTCTAATCTGGCCTTGTTATATGCTTTGTAGGTTTATTGGGCTAAATATAGCAAAATTGGGCCAAAGTGCAAAACAACCATTCAGACGGTGAATGCAATCGTTTGAACGAATTATCTAACTTTTTGGACGATGCATCCGATGATGGATGACCAGAGTCATTATTTTGCGTTTGAAGGGGTTTTAGAGTCGTGGTTTTGTGTCTGAAGCTATTTCAGATTCAAGATTTTGCATCTGAAGCATCGTTTGGACGATGAAGCCCACCGTTCGGATGCTGATGGCCACTGTTAGGATAGATATTAGACGCGCATCGGACACTTTATAGGGCCCTATTTAGAAATTATTGCTGTAAAGCTAGATTTTGGCCGAGATTTGGATATACATTCCATTATTGTAATTAGATATAGAGAGAGAATAGGTAGAGAGAGAGAGAGAGAGAGAGAGAGAGAGATTTAGATTATTTTTTAAGTTTTCTTTGTTTTCTTGCTACTTTCTTGCTTTTTTCCTTGTAACCAAACAGTTTTCTATATTAATACAAGCCTTCGTCTACTTTAGTTGATGCTTACTCTTCATCTCTACAAACTTTCAACCATGGAAATGACTAGATAAACCTATTGTTTTGATGTAATTATGAAAATCTACCAAAGAAGGCTATGGAATTGAAGGGTAGTTCTCAAATCTCATTGAATATCTATTGAGTTCATTTTCCCTACTCTTTTAGAATTGATTGCTTTAGAAATCTTAAATCTATAATCATGGTTTAATGAACTTGTGGTTTATTTCTATGGGACTCACAAAAGGTATTCAAATCTAATTCTAATTGAGGGAGAACACAAGGTTTTAAAGCTAAATCCTCCAAATCAAAAATCCATGGAGTGATCCTTGATTTGAGTTATCTCAATCTCTCTTTTCAAATCCTATGCTAGACTTGGTAGATTGAATTAATTGTGTCCAAACCCTTTTTCATCACTTAATTTCCTAAGTAGTTTCATTTGATTTCCTTTGAATTGTTTTAGTTTGGTCAATTATCTCTAATTGTTCTAGTGTAGTGTTAATTATTTTCAATAGAATTTTAATTATTAATTGCTAATTAGATCTAGCTTCATTTGTCTAGTTGTTAGAAAATCCAATCATTAAAACCCCTAAATATTTTTGGTCTAAATTTGGTTACCATCGGTCTAATTCTACTCTTGTTTTGTGGTTTGATTCAGTTTCATTCTCATTTTGTGTTTGTTACCTATTGCTAGATTGGCACAAATCTCTTGGGCGAAAATGATGTTGGGATACTCTCAATTTAAACTACATCGGAACCGTGCACTTATGGCAACCAATCAAGTTTAATGGCGCCGTTGCCGGGGATTTGAAGGTGCAAGAAAATTTTGGAAAAATTAAATTAAAAATTGTAAAAATAAAATGGAAATTGATCACTCACCTCCGAGAGAAGCATCTAAGGCTTCAGGCTATGGCAACTTCTTCAACCCTATTGTGAATATCGTGCTAGAATTTTTGGTTCTTCTCTTTGGTAGTTTCTTTTATTTGGTTAATTAGATTACATTGCATCTTGCTAAGATCATTAAAGGAGATAGGGTAGAGTGCTTTGTGTGCTAATTGGTGGTATTGTTGAGCACGTGAAATAGGAGTTTGGAGTTGAAAAGCCGTTGTCCGGTATTGCATAGAAAAAGCCGTTGTCGGCATTGATATGTTTGAGTAAGATGTATTGATTAGGATTAAGGCATATTATTTGTGCATTGTATTTGTATGACCCATTTCACCTGTGACATTTACAATCGTTTGGTACGAGTTGACACACTATCACCGATTAGCACTCCCTTTCCCGGACTCCCTTCAGTGGTTGACCTAGGTTTTCTTCCAATGAAAAACGTGAATGAGGATGGTGGACCACCCAATCCTCCTTTGAATCCGCCAAATGGTGTAAGGGGTGATAATTTTGAAAGGGAGAGTATCCATGATGACATGGAGACTCTCCAAATTAAAACAATTTGTTGAGACCATGTGCGCGGGTACTTTCATGGATAAGCAACCCCACGAAGCTTATGCTTATTTTGACTACCTTGCAAACTTGGGCCATAATTAGGCGACCACCAAGACCCAAAACCCTGAGGGTAGGCCTAATGCACAAGGGGTGAAATGTCAGCTGAAAGAAGTTGATAATATGAATGCTAGGCTTGCTACCTTGGCAAGAAAATTAGAAGACTTGAAGCTTAAAAAGGTCAATTCGGTAGAGATTGAAGAGGTTAAAGAGTTGTGTTGTCTTGTGAGTGAGACTAAAGAGCATGACACCGTGTTGTGCCTTGTCATTGCAGAAATCAAAGAAGCATTACATGGCCAAGTCAATGCCATTGGCCATTATAATCGAGGAGGGGGAAACCCTTACCTATGCCAACACCTATAATCTCGGATGGAGGGACTATCCTAATGTTGGATGGCGAAATGATAGGACTTCCAATCCCTAAGCTTATCAAGGAGGGTTTCAGAACTCTCAATCTTATCAAGCACCTTCTCCATCGTTTCAAACACAACAATACCAACCTCTGCCAGTTGCATCATTCTCAACCCAACCAAAGCCATTACAACTTTCACCTCAAGCTCCATCCAATACACACCAACCCTCACATAGGAGACCATTGGAGGAGACCCTCCAACAATTCATGCAAACTCAAGGAGGGGTGAATTCTCAGGTTGATAAAACTTTGGAGCACCAAGGCCAAACGTTGAATGATATTAAGAGTCAGTTGCTTTTCTCACACAAGCCTAGACTTTTAACGAAAAGGGTAAGTTACCCGCCCAACCTTAATCTAATCCATCTAGGCATGTGCACTCCATCGAGACTTTAACCCAATCTTCTTTTAGCCATGAGCAAGTGCAAACCGTCACCACCTTGAGAAGTGGTAAGGTTATTGATAAAACCATTCTTCCTAAGGATTCTAATGGTAGGGGAGAAACTTCTAAAATAGTTGATGGTTTGCTTGAGATAGAAGAAGAGGGAGAGCCTAGTATGGAGAAAGAAAGTGAGTCTAAGAAGGATTTAGGCAGGAAGAAGAAGAGTGAGGAGGATATGAATGGTGGGGAGAAGTGATTGTACCTTAAAAGTGTAATCATTAGTCTCTAATGTGTCTTTGTTAGGTTTAGAGTAGGTGTAATTATATTATATTATATTATATTATTTGTATATTGTGAATAAACTTGAATTGGTTGTCTTCTCAAGTTATTAATGCTAAAGAGATGGAATTGGAGCTTTAATGACGATTCGGGACTTGCGGCACGTAAAATGAGGAAATCGTGTCGGGCAAAGTCTCGCGTTAAGGGTCATATTTTGTTATAGATTTTTGATTGAGTTGATTCCTATGCTGTTGGAAAGATCTCATCAAGTTACAAATATTTGTGTCTACTCTAATGTGCATTGCATCATTGGAAAGAATCATTTTTGCATTCCAATGATTTTTGCATCATTGGAAAGAAAACTTCAAGCTTTAAAACTTTTCCTCTAATGTGCATTGTCTGAATCGACCTCTAATGTGGTCAGAATCAAGCTGAAATAAACCAATAAAAAAGGGGCTTAGAGTTCGAACGCCAAAAGTAGAGTTCGAACGGTAAGAGGGAAAAGGCCTAGCATTCTAACAGCCAAAGAGCATGCAAATCCAATTTTGCCTTGGAGTTTGAACCTCCATTTTGACATTTGAATGCTAAGGCAAAATTCTGACTCGAATCTAGGGTTTGGGCTGCGATCCCTATAAATACCAACTCGTTTGTGTTCGAAGGAGGCAACTTAGAGGTGGCCAAGGGAGGTCATTGTACAGGGTTTTTATAGTTTTTAGCCTAGAATAGCTTAGATTTATTAGTTTCTTGCATTCTTGTAAATAAATTGACTTCAATACAAGTTTCAATACAAGTTTTCTAAATTCCTTGCATGCAATTCAAGATTTCTTTCGTTTCTTCGCACTAGATCTAGATTTTCATATTTTTGTTCAATTACTTTAAGTTTTTTATAGATGGCGATGAGTAGCTAACTCTTCTCATCTCAGGATCGATTGCGAAGATCAATTGAAGATCTTGGATGAACAAAAGAGGTAAAATTTGGGATTTCAAAGTTATAATTTTTTGTTTACTCGTTCTTCGTCTTCTTCGCTCTAGAAATCATTGAAAACCTAGATGTTTGATTATGTTCAGTAAATTTTATGCATGAGTCTATATTCAGTATATGTGCTGCACGAATTGATGGTATTCGTCCTTGAATCGAACAATCTGATTTATTCTAGAAGTTGAAGTTTTGAAGAACACTTGATTTTATCGCTAAATCTTCCGAATCTGAGACTCATGACGTAGTTGAAGGATTTTAGTTATAAAATTGTCTCCTTTGGAATTTCAAGAGATGCAATTGGTTGACTTGATTGATCTCGAGACTTTAATTTCAATTTGCTTTGATTTAATTGCCTAGTTGTTAATTACTTTTATTTTCATTACAATAGATTAGTAATTCAAAACTCTCATCAAAACCTAAAAGATTTTCGGTCTCTTTTATTTAGATTTAATTCACATAATTTCTATTCAATCCAAGTTAGCTTAGTGTGAGTTTAGTGTCAATAGCCTATATTGGGCTTGGTCTTTGAGGATTCCGAACTTCCTGGATAAAACTATAATCCTTAATCGTGCACTTGCTGATAAATAGAGCACCTTTGAGGTCGAGTCAAGTTTTTGGGGCCGTTGCCAGGACTAAAGGCATGAGGCGAGCACTAACTAGCTTTCGGTTGAAGAGCAATCAGTGGATTAAATCTCCATCAATCTACCATAATAGAGAAATCTTTGGCTTAGGTCATTGGTAACTTCGTTCCATTTTTGTGTACCATGATATATTTTGTTGCTTTCTTTTTCTCTTTATTTTAGGTTTATTTTGTTTGTGTAGTATAGATTTTGTTTTGTTTTAATAAATTGATTGGAGGAATGCTAGTGGAGAATTAGGGATTGTGTTTAATTGTAAATTGGTGGTATATATATCTTATGGAGATTAGAGGTTTGGTTGGATTGAAATCGCTTAAATTGGTGAAAATTATTATGTGGAGATTGGACAAATGATTGGCAAATTATTGAGCATTGTTGAGTAAGATGTGTTAAGATGCGGTGCACTACATTTGTTTGTGCATTGCATCCATCTTCTATTGTGCACTTTATTTTATTTGGTGGCACATTCTCACACTATCCATCATCCAACATGTCTATAAGGGAACACCTTAGAGCTAATGGCCTAAGAGAATCTCCTCAACCATCGCCCAATCTTGGGTGATGTAATCAATCCAACCTTGGTGGGGGATATGAGAGCACATATTCACATTATTATCTAGACTCACCTCAATCCTACCAAGAGCCCTTTGACTACATTTGGGCTAATAAGCTTAGAGCACAAGAATCATCTAACATGTCTATGAGGGAACACCTTAAAGCTAATGGTCAAATGGCGCCTCTATGACCAACCCCCTAATCTTGAGGGGTGTGATCAATTTAACTTTGGTGGAGGACACGAAGGAGTCATTCCAAAGCATTATCAAGCCTTCCTTAAAACCTACAAAAACCGCTTTAACTATTTTCATGAAGCATCGAGAATGTATTACCACCAAGAGCACTTTGAATAGCCACCTCCACTCGAAGAGAGCTTTAATTCAAATTACCTTGATTTTTACCCTAACTAACAGCAAGTCCATCCAATTAAACAAATCCATCCCATCACTAACCTTAGGAATGAGGATATCATTGATCAAATCACCTTTTCTCAAGACTTTGAGTCTAAGGAAGATGTTCCTAAAGTAAGTGAGGAAATTATTAAAAATAAACCTCGAGATGAAGAGTGTGAGAGAGAGGAGTCCAAGATAGAGGACTCCAAACAAGAAGAAAAGGGTAGTACTGAGATTACTCTTAATGATGATGTTAGTTTATTAGATATTGAGAATGTGCATGTTAATGCGGATATTGATGGTCTAAAGGTCATCCTTACCAAGTCTATGGATCACCAAGTTTTCCGCCTCTAGCACCTAGTCCTATTCTACCGGAGGCTTTAGAGCTCCATGTCCCAATATTAGAACCAAACATCATTCCCATAGCCGACCAACTAAAAGAAGGGGAAGGTCAATCACTTCATGGCATGAGCATCATTGGCACCTTTGTGTATGATCATTTTGTATTTTTTGCATTTCATGATCCTTTTTACCTTTGTATGCTTTCATGTTATATCATTAAGTTCATCAAAGAGGATGCCATTGTATATTCTCACATCTGCATAAACTCTTTAAAAGTCTCTAGTTTGGGGGTATGGGATGATGATAAATTCTCACTTTGTGGTATTGGGTGATTCTCTCTCTAATTTGTGTAGGAGTAGGAATAGTTATTTTGTTTCTTTATTTTCTTAATTTGTGTTCTCATTACAAGTTGGGGGGTGCATTAGGCACCTTATTTTCTCTTGTCCTATCATTTAATTGCATCCCATGCTTTGCTCTCAAGCATTGGGGACATTGCATGACTTTAGTTGGGTTTTTGGGGGGGGGGGGGGGGGGGGGGCAGAGGGAGACTATTAACCTTTTTGTTTATATAAAAAACCATAAAAAAAATAAAATATTTTCAAAAACAGTTCTATTCTATCAAACCTTGTTATGCTTTATTGAGTAATTTTCAGGTATTAGTTCATGATTGATCTATCTTTTGGACACTTGGAAGTCTTCAATAAAGGTTTGATGTATCATATGGTTTAGTACTTTGGTTTGTTTTTCTCACACTTTTTCATATACTCTTCATGTTTATTGTTATGATTGGAAGTGTTGGACATTATCTTGAGGCACCATTTGTGTATCCATGTCGTTGTTAGTATGATGACGAGTTACTTTTTTCTATGTTTTTGACTGAATTCGAGTTGATGGTTTATTCACCCTAGCTGTTGTGATGCATCGCAAGTTTTTGTCATAAAACTGTTATAAAAGAGAGTTTACATTGTTGTGCACTATTATATTATATGATATTTCTATGTCTCTCTCTTATCCATGCATGTCCTTATAAGGTGGAGATTTTATACCTTGTGAGCTTTTGAGCCTATTTATCACCTTTTGAGAATGATTTACATTTATTCAAGATTATTTTATTGATCTTCATTCATTTAATAACTTTATTATACTTGATTTTGGTTTACATGTTGAATATTAATTGAAGTTATTGACACCTTATACACTCTTAAAGTTTTTTATTTGATGTATTTTTCGAATTATAAAAGTATAGGTCATTTCATTCTAGTGAGTCATTCATGTTTATATTTCTTTCTCGATATTTGTATACACATGAGCTTAAAAGTTTGTTAATGCAAAATTTCAGAGTTGGTACATTGCTTATATATTTGTGAAGTTGAAAGTGTGTAGAGTTGAAAAGTAACAAAAAAAAAAAAAAAGAAAAGAAAAGGATGAAAATGAATTGAAAAAAAACATTCAAATGAAAAAAAAAGTGAAGGAAGATGAAAAAGTTTGAAAGTTATTCAAAAGTTGAAAGTTTGAAAGTGAATATTTATTGATCATCATGTGTAATGCGCGTGCATAAGTTGAAATCTATTACCGTTTTATCCTCTTGCATGTCTCTTCTTTCATTCACCATCCATATGGCCACAATATCCAAAATCACATGAATCTTTAATTTAATTGTGTATAAGTCATCAATGTCAATTCTCTAATTGTGCTTAAATAGTATATATTCTTTCGTGAAGCTACACCAAATTTACACACTTATAATTTATCAGTTTTTAATTTCAGAATTGCTCTACTTGCATGACTTGTATATTTACTCTTAAAATGAGCTTTCCATTAAAAAAAACCCTGTGTGTTCATGTTCAAAGCATGCCTTGTGAGACTTGGATTGAAGCATAAAGAATATAATTGTACGAGTTACGAGACAATAGAGTCATATGTCATTGGTAGTACACTTCAATATGTTCCATTTCTTCAATGCGTTATGCCTTTACCTTGCAATGATTCAAGATCTAGGTAGATTGAGACGTGACTTGAATGAGGTTAATATATGTTTTGTATTTTTTTGATATCATATTGACATTACATGAATAGATGTTTGTGGATATTCATCACTGCAAGCCATCACGAGACACTACTCGTCCACTAGGGGTAACTTAGGGGTTTAAAGGTTTGGTGCATACGCTAAATCCACTCAGGACTCTAACGAAAGGAGAGATTATGTTTTGTTTTGATAGTTTTGTTAGGGACTAGCAAAAGGTTAGTTGAGGGTGTGATTGTACCTTAAAAGTGCAATTATTGGTCTAATGTGCCTGTGTTAGGCTTAGAGTAGGTGTAATTATATTATATTATTTGTATATTGTGAAAAAAATCGAATTGGTTGTCTTCTTAGGTTATTAATGCTAAAGAAATAGAATTGGAGCTTTAATGACGATTCAAAATTTGCGGCACATAAAACGAGAAAATCTTGTCAGGCAAAGTCTTGCGAAAAGGGGTCATATTTTGCTACAGATGTCTAATTGAGCTGATTCCTACACCGTTGGACAGATCTCATCTAGTTTTTTACTAGTTGTTTTGCATTAATGATATCTTCTTTTGAACATATCTCTCTTTTATCCTTGATTGCATGGTTGCTTGATAATTCTTTATCATTTTGAGACAACAAGGGAGAGAGAAAATTTATGTATTTACCTATTATTTAGAAGGAGAATATATTAATAGGGAGACATCATGTTTATATCTATTGGCCATGTTTATATCTATCGGTCATTTTCTTTTACTTCCCGTGCTTACTTAATTAATTTGTTTCAAAAAGGGGGAGAGAATCTATTGTTTGATGTTTGATATATACTTGTTCTCTTGCTACCTTGCACTTGATAGTATTTTTATCTCTTGGTAATTTAGTGTGTGCAGATACAAGAGTTTGGGATGCTTGGTGTTTGGTAAACAATATCCTTATGCTTATGATTGGGGTGTGATTGGTTATTTAGTGCGTCCAGGTACAAGATTTTGGGATGTTTGGTGTTTGGTAGACGACATCCTTATGCTTGTGATTGGGGTTTGATTGTAATTTTATTTATTTTCCTATAATATGTCTTGTAGCATAGAGTTTTGGTCACGAAATTGCCAAAGGGGGAGATTGTAAGGTTATGTAATTGACTAAATTTCGTGCCAAGTCTTGTTTGATATAATTTGGAAAATTGGGTTATCTATCACAAGCATTCGAAAAGGATTTGAAACTTATTCATGCAAGCTCGTGCTAAGAGAGACTTGTATGATACATCTTGGTTGGCGAAGGGGACTTTGAGGGATGTCAACAAATTTCGAGGGATCCTCGAGGGATGTCAAGGGATCTCGAGAGCAAAAACAGCTCACTGGTTGCAAAAAATGACTTCGAGGGATCCTCGAGAGATGTCGAGGGATCTCGAGGGTAAAAACAGTGAGTTTGCAAAATCTGGGATTGAGCTCGCGAAATCCTCGAGGGATCGAGCTGCACCTCGAGAAATCCTTGCGGATTCTTAAAGGATTGAGCTGTGCAAAATTTGGATTCTTGAAAATCACACTGCTAGGGTTTTTTTTGCCTATTTAAAGCCCAGCACACTTCCTCAGACCTAAAGTTGAGTCGCCACATTAAAAACTCTTAAAGAGAAGTGTTTTTCGCCTTCCAAAAAGCTTATAAACAAAGCTTAGCAAGAATCTTCTTCAACTCAATTAAAGAGATCGAGAGTCTTGAAGGAGTTCAATGCGTGAAATCCATTCTAAGGGAATTTGAACGGTGGTCAAGTACGGAGATGGTGAATCGTGGATGCAAGTAAGATCTAGACAATCGTTAGATCAAAAAGTCGATAAGTTTTAATTGTAAAGAGTTTTGTAACCATTTGAACTATAAGTAATGGTACATGATCTTTGTTCGGTAAAAGAGACACCTGATCTTTCTCCCATTTAAGAGTTTTCACAAAAAAAAACTTGTGTGTCCTTGATTGAATGATTTGTTCTCTATTCTATCTTGAATTATACAATATTACTTATAGCCATTATATCTTAACCTAATATTGTAATAATAAGTCTTTTGAACAAAACATAGATATAGACTAAGTTTTTCAAGTAGATTGCATTGATCATAACTCCTATGCAATCGAATTTGTATGCTCTCTAGCCTTAGCGGGAACTAGATCAAATGTCTATTTTACTTCATAAAATGTTGTTAGCTCAAAAATAGAGACAATATAAGGCTTAGATTAGGCTACATCACTCCTCAAAACATCGTTACAAATATAATTATTAATACCATCTCATATAAACCAATAAATACAGTTTTCCTAGTGAAAATGGAATATGAATGATGATGTTCCATCCTTGTTTAATTTTTGAGCATTTTTTGCCGTGGGTATTCCGCTTTGTTTTGAGAATTTTATTGTGCATGGTGCTAACTGTCTAACACAATTAGTAACCGTTACAGTAGAATGAAACCTACTTAATATGACAGACACTCATTAGCTATCTAACAAGTAGACCTCACTTGATATGACGAATAACTATGTTAGACAACAACAGGTAAAGCTCATCTAGATGTGCCGGACAACTGACTACGTTAAACAATCCCGACTGTCAAGTAAAGTCTACCCAATGTAGACAATCACTAACAACAACAATAAATAAAATTCACTTGATGGGATGGACTGTCACTGATTTATTTGACAGGGCGGCCCCCGTAGCCCCTTCCTTGTTTTGATATACCGGACTGCCCTGTACAACACTGCTACATCCAACAATTTTCAATTTTAAAGTCACAGAGCATTTAATGGTCTCAGCAAACAGTCAAAAGGCTAGGCGAGTAGGTGTATAGATTATAGACTACAAAGGCTACCGGTACTTTTTTTTTTTTTTTTTTTTGTCTGTTACACAGTCTCTCACAAACTACTTGTCATCTCACTACGACTTATTAAATACACTAGTTAATGTCTTATTCTTCATTGATAGTTTCAAATTATTTGATTTTATCTTGCTACTACAAGTACATTCTCAAAATTTTTATTTCTAAATAGCATTATATTTATTATTAACATTAAAATGGTTTAACTTAATGTTGAACAATATTTGATATGAGTAATATTATATTATGTATATTAAATTATATAACTATTAACATTTATAATAATAAATCTAAAATAAAAAATCAAAACGTGTCGTACCTACAAAAAAACAGGGTACGTTAATGATGCGAAATTCATAATTATAATGTAAAATGTGATAAAAGATTCACACTAATGGAGACCAGAGTTTATAGGAATCTATATGCAAAAAATTGCTACTCTTTCATGTCAAAAAATTTTCTTCTATAACATTACTTACATATATGTGTGTGCAACTATGTCTGTGAAACACAAAGATTAATGAAAAGGTAGTGATTTGCTAAGGAAGTTAAATCGATGGCGAAACTGATGGAGTTTTTTTTTTTTTCAACTTAATTGGTCAAAACTCTTTAAATTTTATTAAAAAGGTCAAGAGTTCAAATTTTTATTTCTTCAAAATCTCTTCTTAACTTTGGTTCTTTTGTGATTTCTTTCGATAAAATAAAAAAAAAAAAAAAGACTGATGTGGTTTTTGTCTCTTTCTTTTGTTTTATAAGTCAAAACAAACCATTGATTTGCTTGCCTTTAGAGCTGGCAGCATCCTATGAAAGAAAATGGACCGCTCTAGTTCCCTGACTGGGGAGGATCTTGATCCTGTATAACCTAATCAAGCATCAGTTTGTATAACGATACAAAAAGAAGTATGGAGAAACATTATTTTAGGTATAGTTCGGGACAAGTAGTACAAGTAGGGATGACAAATTTCCCGGAAAATGTGACTGGTACTTAATAGTGCTGATTTTAGGTTTGAGTAAAGCGATCAGAGACGAGCTATTAGAGAAAAAAAATATAAGCAGATACAAGTTTCAATGAAATGAGGTTTTGGTCACTCTCTTTCGTGCCTATCTCAATTATATTTAAAATACTCTAAATACATATATATATATATATATATATATATATTTCAATAATGTAAATAGGGGTTTTGGTGTGAATAGAATGGTTGGGAGGGTTTAATCCATCAGGGTTGGGGCAGGGCAATGATTATGGTTTCCTTACTAGGAACTGGGGATGAGTTTAGCCAAATCTGTTCCATTATCATTTTTAATTAGTGTAAGTAGTTAATAAGAGTCTCCACAATTATGCCATATCTTCCAGTCAAAGTCAATATGGTTTAGTATTAAAATAAAAAAAATTAGCAAGTGGCATATAACTATTGCCCATCTATACATAAAGAATTGTATATTTTTATCCTGCGACAAAAATTTTGAAATGCGTGGGTTTAATAGATTATTGTATCTTATTTACTCATATAATCACATTTCATCAATACGAGAAAGAGTTAACATATAAAAATTATACACACCAACAAAAACATAAAATAAAAAAAAAAAACAAAATGGCAGTGACAAACCTTCGTTAGCCGGTATCCATGTAATTTAATGACATTTGGTTGGGTAGTCTAATACCTCAATTGTTGAGATCTTGAGCTCAACTTCCTTAATGATAAATTTACCTTTTCTGTGTGATTGTTAGATTTGTTTTTATTGTTAGACTTTCTTAGCAAAATGATGTATTTCTCATTATGTAATTGCTTGTTATCGCTTAAAAGAAAAAAACTCACTCATTATTTTTCCTTTAAATTGCAGTCATTTTGAGACTGTTTACTATCAGTGCTTTTTTTTTTTTCTTTTTTCTTTTTCTTTTCTAGTAATGCTTATTTCAGTCTTACGGTTATTCTTCAAGTGATCAGATTGACATTTTTACTCATTGGGCAAGGTAAATATCATGTCTAACTAAAACTTTTTTTTTTTTTTTTGTTGCAAACTAGGATAATCTTAATGTAGACGATGTGGAATTTAAGGTATCGTTTTGACAACGAAATAAAAAAAAAAAATTCAAATGCTTATATCATTATCTGGTAATAGAAACAGTAACATAGTTTTAAGATTGAGCTTAATTTTGACACAGGAGCATTGTACAATTTTTTTTTATACAAGCGGACACCAACACGTGACACATTGTTATGAATATTGTTTTTCATATTGTATATAAACTCTTTTGTCACTTTCCATAACAAAGTGTTCCTTTTTATATGCGTTTGTGTAAATAAATTTTACTCTGTTAATATATCAAAACTCTAATTTCAGCATTAAGCAAATTTGAATTGGTCAAATTGTGGATAGGTAATTAAAATTTGGCTGACCATCTGGAAGATTCAGTGCAATTTAGAAAGAAAACACTGGAAGTCAAGAAAGAAAAATTGATATGGTCACATTACCCATGAAAATCTAACATCAAGCCACGCTGACTGATCAATTGATTTTATGAAAGCTATCAAGTAAAGGAGGTCTAATGGTGGAACAATCGTCTTGTGGTAAATTCATGTCCACTAAAATAATTTTGTCAATAAAAAACAGTTTCAAACGAGTGATGTTTCACATTTTTACTAGTCCTACAGTGGTGTCTAGAGGAAGAGCTTTTCAATATTAATCACGTTATTTGTCCAGCGTTAAGATACAACAAAAGTTCGTTGGTGCAAACACATAAAAATGTTATTTTTTTAAAAAAATTTATTTAAAAAAATTCACCAAAATAATGTGTCCATTAAATTTTTGTAATTAAGAATTATTATAAGAGGTGTTTTATTTTAAAAAAATGTTATTCTTTCAAAAATTATGTAAAAAATTTTATTAGAATAATATGACAGTGACATTTTTATAATTAAAAATTATATAATAAATATTTTATTTTAAACTGAATGACTTTATTTAACCACAATATTCTGTGAATGAATTTTCTATATGTGTATCATTACCTTTTGTTTTAAAGTAAAATGTTTACATCAGTAACTACATCATTCTATATTAACATTATGTATTAATTATATATTTACAATCGTGTTTGTGTGTTTTTAAGTATGTGAGTGGAACAGAGAGATTGATGAACGGGTAGTATCCGTGATTTGCTAAGAAAGCTGGATCGACGGGAAGCTAATGGTTTTTTGTCGTCTCTCCTCTGTTTTATAAGTAAAAAACAAACCATTCATGAGTTCCTTGCCTTTAGAGCTGGCAGCAGCCTAGCTATACAACAAAATGGACCTCTCTAGTTCCCAAACTGGCGAGGATCTTGATCCTATACGACTAATCAAGTTTCAGTTTGTATAAAAATACAAAATGTCGAGAGATCATGACTGATCCCAAGGTGGACGAGTCGATTGATAGAAGTCAAAGTTGAATTCGATTATAACTTTGTCTTACCGTCTTAAATGACTATAAATATAGGAGCTCAAGGATAAAAAAATAGTACAACTAAGAGAGAGAAAATAGAAAGGAAGAATAGAAAGAAAATAAAAAGAAGAGAAATATAGATAAGTTCTCAAAACTTATGTTGTATTCCTTTTGATTTTATATTTTTAATAAAATCTTGGATAATTCAAAAGATCTAGTTCTAATTGTTCCAGAAGAACTAATATGATAAATATTTAACAGTTCTTAAAAAACTATTCATTATATTTTTTGTTGAGTTATTTTATCTGTTTAATATTCTTTTAGTTTTACAACACGTTATCAATACGATACTCTAAGTGCTCTGTGTTCTTACTTACATCAAGAAGGTCCTGTATTTTATGTGTAATTTGTCTTATTTTGAATTCTTTACTGTATACTCAATTTACATGGATAGTATAAATAGTAGTTCAACTATTGAGATAAATAGTATTTATTTCGAAACTTTGTTGCTTCATATCTCCTAGATCTTGTGTTTTTTGCCTATAATATTTATGGATCTGGAATCCATATTTTAATAGTTTTCTATAAACATATGACTTGACTATATTTTGATATCTGAATTGAAAATTATAATAGAGACAAAAATAATAATATTATATATATATATATATGGATAAAGCGTATAGTAATAAATACTATGCATTAATAAAATTCTTACTACGTATAAGTTATAATTGATAATTACTATTTATAAACAGATATTTTACAGTTTATAAATTATAATTATATAATAAATAATATTTAATCAATAGTACGACAACACTTTTCACAGTTCTGTCAGTTGCCTTTTATCATAATACCCAGCTAACAGTAATATATTTGATATAAGTTTTTACATGATCGTTAACTAATGATTGTTAGATTTTATTATACGTTTTGCTTTAAATATTTTATATTAAAATTATTCCAGAAGTAATGACTTTAGAAATACAATGAAAGAAATCAAGCATTCATGTAGAATGTTTATTAAGGTCTGCATGTCGTTTATTTAATTATTGTTACTTTATAAGGTCGGTTTGCTGCCTGCTACTACTTTAATTTATATTGCTGTTATTATTTAATTATGTTTATTATGGCAGCTACCTAATTTGGTTTACAATTGTGTCATCATTGAATGTTTAAAAAATACGAGAGTCAGGAGACCGTAATTTTTCAAAAAGCTTATTATGATTAAATGCACTTGAAGTTGCAAAACAATTATTTAGTGCACCTAAAATTGTAATAATAAGGAGGTAGTACAATGTTGCCAAATAAAAGAATGAGTACAATTTTTATTATGCGAATAAGTCTACAATGAAAATGATGTGGAAGAAATCATCCTAATGAAGATATGATAAAAATATATATTTATATTTTATACCTCAAACATACTCCAGAAGTAGCAATATCGAGAGTGTTAATTCAAAAATTGTATTCCAATGGCACATCGTGTAAATATAATAAAAGATAAAGATAAATAGTTAAATAAATTAGTTACCTATAAAAGATATGTAAAGTTCTACTCTAAACTACTCCTAAAACCTAGAAAAAATATAATAATAAAAGCTCACAAAACAGCTCACAAACCCTACCTATATAGACAGCAGAAAAATAGGGAACCTCGCGAATCGTTCGAACAGTCTAGCCCACCGTTTGAATGCATAGTTGACCATTGTAACGATTGGTGCTTTGGACGTGAAAAACTAGCTGTAGAATCTTCGAGCGGGGTTCAAACCTGATTCAGATGCACAAAACAGCTCTTTAAAGTTTCAAATGAGAAATTGCGTCTGAAGTAGCATTCAAACGCTATCTCGCACAGTTCGAACTCAAGGTTCACCGTTCGAACGGTTAACGTCATGTTGATGTCACGCGTTCAAATGCTCATTTTGGCCATTCAAATGCTCTTTTAAGATTTTGCCCCATTTTGTCCTTTTAAGATTGGATTCTTGTTTCAACATTATAAAGCAAGTTAATAACGAGTTAAGACTAAAACAATATAAATAATATTAATCTAGATCCAATGAAGAACAAATCAAGACATGTAAGTTACACTTTTGGAGTACAATCACACCCCCAAACTAACCTTTTGCTAGTCCCTAATAAAATACCAAAAACTAAAAGATATCTCCACTTTCATGGTAGTTACGAGTACATTTGGCATATGCACAAAGCCTTTAAATCCTTTGATTACCCCCAGTAGATGAATGGTGTATTTTAAGGACTTACAGTGATGATGCCCACAAACATCTATTCATGTCATGTGAAAAATAGTATAAATAAATAAAATATACATAACTCCATTCAAGAAAATTTTCAATTCTTCCTAAATTATAAATCATGCAAGGTAAAGGCATAAACCAACTAAGAAATAATCATATAAGAGTGTACTAACAATAACATATGACTTAACTATCACAAAATCATGCAATTATATCACTTATACTTTAATTCAAAATTTCAATAGTCATACACTCATAAAAAACATGAAACACATGGGTCTCTTAATGGAAAGCTCATCAGAAGAGTAAATATAAATGTAATATCAAAAAAGCATTCCGATTTCAAAAATTGCATATATATAAGTGTATTGACTTGGCATCAATTCATGAAAGAATATTCACAATTGGAGCACTAACTAAAGAATTGACATGTAATGACTCATACTCAAAAGAATTATTAACTTATGTATATTCCGAATAAACTAAAGCCATGTGAAAGAAGAGCCGTGAATGAAGAGAAAGAAAGAGGCAGAAGGATTCAAAACATGCGTTGCGCACTACATGTAATGATCAATAAGTATAGACTTTCAATTTTTTAACTGTTCAACAAGATTGTACTTTTTCTTCTTCTTCTTTTTGTTTTGTTTTATTTTTTTTTCTCTTTTTTCACCTTCCTTTTGTATATGTATTTTTTTTTCTTTCCTTTTCAACTCCGTACATCCTTTGCATTTGCAAGCTCTCATCAGCAATGACATCAAATTCTTCAACATGGAAAGTATTGTAACATTGATATGCTTTTTCAAAGATAATATGTATATAAGTATCAAGAGAAAGAAATTAAACATGAATGGCATGGAAGGAAACAAGAGGGCCTAACCAAGTTTGACATTCAAGAGAGTATAAGTGTCAATACCTCCAGCTACTCCCCAATATATGAATTAAAATCAAGTATAATGAAACTATTGAAAGAATGGAAGATCAATAAAATATTCTTAAGTAAATATAAATTAACTTAGAAAGAAGATAATTTGCTCTAAAACTCACAAGGTAAAATCTCCACATTTTAAGGATATGCATGCACAAAGAATCAACAGAAGATGCCATATAACATGCTAGTGCACAATGATGTAATCTCTCTCATAATGATTTTATGACAAAAATTTACAATGCATCACAATAATAAGGCAAATCAACAATTAACTCAAACTTAGTCTAATGCATGGCTCAAAATATCTTCAACATCATAAGTGCATTGATATGAATATTACTATGGTTCCTAATAATATAATTCTCAACACATCCAACAATCATTAATCAACAAAAATATATAAAACAATGTATCAAAGATATAAACTGTAATACCTGAATCATATGATACTCAAACCTTTACCGAAAAAATTCAAGAGTAAAAAAGATAGTCAATATGAATCACACCTAAAATTAATCAATAAAGCATAACAAGGTTTAGAGTATATGATTCAAAACAATTTTTTTTTAAGAAAATGAAAATAAAATAAAAAAAAGAAAACTATGCTACTTCTCCCCCTGAACTAAAGTTATGCAATATCCTTAATGCATGAAAACAAAGACAATGAAGAATAATCAAGGAGAAAGAGAAACAAAAATGGAATGTCAAAGAACATCACACCCCCCCCCCCCCCCCCCCCCCCCCCCCCCCCCCCCCCCCCCCCCCCCCCCCCCCCCCCCCCCCCCCCAAAAAAAAAACTAGGGAAAACTCAATAAAACTAAAAACCCTAAAAACAAAAAAATAAAATAAAAATCTACTAACTACTCCTATTACTACCAAATTTTGAGAGGAGACTACCCAATATCACATAGGAAAAATTTGCTATCATCCATGACATCCTTTCGTGAAACTTGGAAAGAGTTCAAACAAACATAATAATAAATAATTTCAGCATCTTGGATGAACTCAGTGATATAACAATTAAGCACAAAAGGATCATAGAATATAGAGAAAATAAATTGATTATGCCCAAAAGTGCCAAATAAGCTCATGTCATGAACCCCTACAGTGTGCCCTATTTGTTTATCAACATCAAAGACATTTACAATAGGAAGTGCATTCACAATAAATAGGTCATGACACTTAGAATTCTTTATTTTCTCCCCTTCATCCTCCTCACTCTCGTCGTTCTTGGAGTCCTCAATTGCGGGCTTCCCTTTCTTGGGTTTCTCTCCTCACTCTCTATTGTCTCTTCCTCATCCATCTCTTCTTTACGTACCACTTCCCTTAGTTCAAACACCTTGAGAAGCATAAGTACCTCTTCTTGAACCTCATCCTCATTTGCACCCTTATCCATATCCACCGTCGAAACTTCTTCCCTTAGTTCAGAAACTTTGGGAATGACAGTTTCTTCTATGATTGTCTTACTCATAGGATTGGTGATTGATTGGTCTTGGTCATTATTGGGAGAAAGGTTGAAATTAGGTTCGACCTCTTGTTCGTGATATTCAAAGTTGGGTTGATGTTGGGCTGAAAACTCACAGAACTGTTCTAAAAGAGCCATGTGCCTCTTTATTATTTCTAATTCTTGATTGGTTGCTGACGCCTTGCCTTCATTGGAGTCAAGGGTCATGAGGGTAGAGCTAGTCGTGGCTGATAGATGGGATAAGTTTGAGGAGATAGACTAAATCATCGAGGGACTCAACCAACATGGCGAATGGGGTGCGAGGAGTTCCAAAGGGAGGTGCAAGGCGGCCACCACCATTAGTCGACCCTAATGTCCATTGGAGGATCAGATCAAGGACAGGCTTCAATATGATCAAGTGGCCCATTTTTTGTTCCTAAGCTCTCTCCTCTTGTTCTTAAGCTCTCTATTCTTATTCTAAAGTTTCATCGAACCCAGAGTACATACTTATTGGATATTGCACATAGAATAGAAGTACGTTCTCTTGTCTCTCGACAAGAGGTAGGTAAGTTGATGGAGGATAATAGTAAGGTGTATAAGATGAAGAAGGAGGGGTGTAAGATGTGTATGAATAAGGTGACGAAGAAGGTGGTGGTGCTTGGTTATATTGTGGTGGTGGTTTATAGTATTGGGATGGAGCTTAAGAGCACAACTCCCGATGGTAGGTAGGTATATAGGAGTTCGGTGGTTGGGCCAAGTGTAAATAGGGTTCACTTCAATAATTATCTATAAATAATTCTAAGTTAACCTTCAAATCACAACACGACAAACCACCAATTCAATAAATTAAAACCAATGGATCCGTCAAATCCTCACACACTATACCACCAAGTAGCAAATAGCACCCTCCAACCTAAAAAAAAATAATAAAAATAATTGCTCAAAAATAAAGGATGGAACGAAGTTACCCAAACGAGTTATTAAGTCTCCTCATAGTCATAGAATGATGGTGAAGTGCTTTTATCAGAATTAATTCTCTAATGTTCATCCTCCAACGCCAATTGCCAAATCTTTTTTCAACAACGGCGCCAAAAATTGATCACTCTAAAATAGTGCGATTGATATCCGCTAGTGTGCAGTTATGATGCAGTAATAATACTCGGTGAAATTCGAGATCGATCCACAAGGAAGAGGGTTAGTGCATATAGAGAAACTCACTTTGGTTCAGAAGTCCTAGAGAAACACTCCGATAAAAGTAAAAAGAAAATAGTTTCAAAGAGGTTGATTTATCTAATCTAAATTATGAAAATGGTTTGAAACTAATAAAAGAAAGTCTCGAGATCAGTTGCTTCACTCGAAATTCCAATGGAGGCTTTTCATAACTCAAATCATTAACAATGTCGTAAGTCTTTAATTTGGAAGATTTAGCGATAAAACAACTATTCTTTAGCAATCAAACGTAGAATAGATCAGATTTAGAATCATAGATGCATACCATCGACTTGTTGCCAAGCATAACCAAACATCTAGATTTTCATAAATATCTGCTCTAGATTGAATCAGTTTTAGAATTAAAGATGTATATTTTCGATTCGTGCAGTACATATACTGAATACAAGTTCATACATAAGTATTATTGAATATAGTCAAATATCTAGGTTGTCATAAATATCTAGGATTTGATCCCAAATAATTAAAAAGAAGAAGAAGATTTAAATATTGAATCCAATTTATCACCATTGTTTATCCGAGATCTTCAATTGATCTTTACAATTTATCCCAAGATGGAATCTGGTTACTTCAAAGAAATTATAAATAATGCAAAACTATATTGAAAACTAAATCTGATTACAGGAATTGACAACCTATCAAAGCTATGTAAAGTTCTCCTCTAAACTACTCCTAAAACTTTAAAAAAAACGTAATAATAGAAGCTCCCAAAATAGGTTGCAAACCCAGCTTATATAGGCAGCAGAAAAATATGAAACCTCGCGAACAGTTTCGAATGGCTTGGCCCACTGTTCAAACACATAGTCGAACTTTCAAACGGTCTTTAGATGGTGCTTTGCCGTAAAAAAACTAGCTGCAGAATCTTTGGACAGGCTTCAAAACTGATTCATACGGGCAAAACATCTCTCTGAAGTTTCAAATGGGAAATTGCGTCTGATGTAGCATTCGAACGCTATCCCACACCATTCGAACTCAAGATCCACCGTTTGAATGGTTGACAGCATGCTGATGTCAGCCGTTCGAACACTCCTTTTGGCCGTTCGAACGCGCTTTTAAGATTTTGCCTGAATTTGTCCTTTTTAAGCTTGGATTCCTATTTTAACAAAATAAAACAAGTTAGTAACCAATTAGGACTAAATCAACATAAATAATTCTAATCTAGGTCTAACAAAGAACTAATTAAGGCATGTAGATTGCACATTTAGAGTACAATCACACACCACCCTAGATCGTAGGTTGCAACAAAAGATCCCTATTCGGCCATTACCTCGAATGCAATCTTTAAAAGACCGGGAAGATGGTTCTTTGGCCTTATTCTCATTAGTTCGAATGTAGTCTCTAAGAGACCAACAAGGAGGTGCTCCTGCACCACCATAACCATGTATGCTCCTATTACCATCATTCTCAACCCATTGAGAAGAGTATTCCATTGTGCTTATTTCAATGTGTAGAGATGATGTGTAAGAAAATGAGCTACCAAGCATAGTGGAATGGCTATTGGGGTTCACTCTTGAATGCCTACCGGTTAAGTTACTAATAAAAAATAATATGCAATGCACAAACAATTTAGCAATCCACGCCTTAACAAGTCAATTCACAATTCATAACCATCAATGTCCTTCCAAACCCTCCAATCTCCACATAAAAAATTTCACAAATTCAAGCAATTTTAATCCAACCGAATCACCAATCTCCATAGGCAAAATCAATACCACCGATAAACAATTAAAACATAGGCCTATCCACCAATTGCTATCCACCAATTGAGTTATCAATGTAATTCAAATTCTATACTAATCAAGCAAAACAATCCAAAAATAAAAAAAGGAAAGTCAAAAAAAAAAAAAATCAATCATGCTAACATAGAAAGGCAGGAACGAAGTTATCCATGACCTTAGCCAAAGATCACTCTGTTATAGTAGATATCAGTGGAGAAGCAATCCAAGATTGTCGCACTTCCCAAGGTGCTTGGATGCTCGCCAATGCCTTTGATCCCTAGTAACTGTTGTAGCGCCCAGATTTTTCGCACTCGAGGAATACATACACAAACGGAAAAAATACTGTACTCTCTGGTTAGAACTCATATTGCTAGAAGAATGAATGCGACTAGGTTTGAATTGAAAATTAATTTGAATAAAGGGCTTTTGGAAAAAGATTCATAGTCGCCGCCTAACTTGATTTAGGTGAGTTAGGTCACCTAAAAACTAAGCACTTTCTGAATATTACACTTAGGGTTTTTGAAAAACGATTTTGAAAATACTTCCTCAAGAGAAGGTTTTTAGGAAAACAGGTTATTTAGCAACCTTTAGAAAATATTAAGCCCTTTTTTGAAAATAACTCCGTTTTGGTCTTTCGAAAATAGTGATCCGAGGTTCGGAGGTTGGTTACGTGTAGGAAAGACGCACTAAGCCATCACACTACCCTGCCCTTGTGGTACCTACATGTCTATTCACCCTAGATTTACCTATGAGAGTCTTCAACTAACAAATTTTCAATCCTATCCACTTTAGAAAAGAATTTTTGAAAAGAAATTGACATGATGCATAATATGCAAGTGCAAGAAAAAGAGAGTTGGAAATTAGATTTAGAAATAAATTTGAAAAGAAATTGATTTTTAAAAAAGAGATTTGAAATTGGGAAGTTTTAGAAATTGGAAATAGAAATTTAAAAATAGATTTTTGGAATTAGAAACTTGAAATAGATTATGGAATTGGAGATTTGAAAAAGGTTATGACCGCACCCATAAGGGTTGCCTACGTATCTCTTTAGAAGAATCAGGTTAGTCGTAGTTCGGACAAGAATCCGATAGGAAATAAAAAATTTGGTATGAAAGAAGAAATTGAATTGAAATTTGGATTTAATTTGAATTTAGAATAGAATATCTAAATTGGGAATTTGGAATTGAAAAGATTGAACTTTGATTTGGAAAGATAAAGATTTAAGAAACCTAGACTTAGGAAGATTGGATTGGGACTTGAGATTAAGAAATATTTGACTCGAACGTTAGACTTGGAAGATTAGGGAAGTTAGAATTTGGGAAAGGTTCGAATTAGGAAAGTTTCAAAATAAGGAAGTTCCGTTTTAGGAAAGTTTCATTTTAGAAAAGTTTCAATTTAGAAAAGTTTCGAATTTAGAAAGTTTTGGATTTGGAAAGATTTGAAATTTAGAAAAGTTTAGAATTTTAGAAAGATTTGAATTTAAGAAAATTTAGAGTTTTGGAAAGATTTGACATTTGAGTTTTGGAATTTAGGAAATCTTGAAATTTAAGAAAGATTTGAAGATTTAGATTTGGAAAGGTATAGAATTAAAAGAGGATGGAATTAGGAAAGATTAGAAGGTTTAAAGTTTAAGAAAATATTTAAAAGTTCAAGTTTTGGAAACCTAAGGTTTAGGCAGGTATGAGATTAGAAAGGCGTGGATTAGGAAATGTTTGGATTTGGAAAGATTAAGATTCCTATTTCCTAAAACAAAGGATTGAATTTTGTTTTTAAAAGAGGTGTTTTGATTTTGTTTTCAAAAACGAAGGATAGGATCTAATTTCCTAAACGGGAGATTAGATTTGGTTTCCTAAAGGGAAGATTGGATTTGGCAATGATTTGATAGGTGAAGTTTTAGAAACCCTAGATTTGGAAGACTATACTTTTGATTTGGAAAAGAGGTTTTGGAAACTTAGGATTTAGATGTAAAAAGGAGATTTTGAAAACCTAGGTTTTGAGACAAGATAGGAAATTGGAAATTATGTTTTTGGAAAGAAAATTAGGGTTTTCTAATAATCGCTCTAGGGTTTAACTTAGGGTCTAAGGAAAGAGTTTTTGGAAAGCGAATTTTTAGAAAAGATGATTTTAGGAAGGCAATCCTGGAGAGGAGTTTTTGGAAAGAGATTGTTGGAAAGAAATTTAAGGAGTATTTTTAGAAAAGGAATTTTAAAGAGAGCTTTTTTGGAAAGAAGTTCAAAAAGGAGTTTTGAAAAATAGATTTTTGGAGGAAGTTTTTAGAAAGCAATTTTGAAAAGGAATTTTGAAAATGAGATTGGAGAGAGTTTTTAGAAAGCATGTTAGAAAAAAGATTTTTAGGAGAGAATTAAAAAAAGAGTTTTTGGAACGTTCACAAAAATATCTCACTTTTTAAAAACGATTCTAACCATAAGAAGGTTCGAACCACTTTTAGGATAGTGGTTTTAAAAACAACAAGATTTGAAAATATGGACCATATTGGCCACTTTAAATATAACACTTTCCTAAAGCAACCCTAGTCATGGAAAGGCTAGAATCACCTTAGGATTGTGATTTTGAAAACAAGTTTTGAAGAAGAAAATTTAATGCAAGTTTTGAAAATAGTCTTAATGCAAGTTTTTCAAAACAAGTTTAAAACAAACTTTGGAGGAATGCAAGATCATGATATGCGCAATGTAAATTGGGGTCGTGAACATACAAGGTTAAGGCTTCACCACATAATCAAGGGGGCCGAACCCACGTGGTCTCCGGTTAGACTAAAAGAAAGCCCCCAACACGGTGACCTCCAATAGCCTAATCCTACACATGGATCGGGAAGTCCCTTGTTTCAAGCATGCAACAAAGGGGGGGGAGGGGGGGAGGGGGGAGAAGATGAGGGATTAAAATAGAAAAAAACCCAAGTGGGTTGAGAGGGAGAAGAGAGAGGGGGGAGATGCGTCAACTTAAATAGAGAGCCTACATTGTATCTTCTTTATTTTGCTTTACTTTGCGCGCTTTGTTTTCCTTGCTTGCTTTTCTTGCTTCGGTCCTTACTTCACTTCAATCTTCAAGAACTTGTCTTCAATCTTTGGGAGCTTCAAAGTTGCAGCACTTCAGGTCTTCAATGGAGGCTCTGAGGCTCAAGTATATAAGTATATAAGTATATAAGAGTGTGCATGAGTATATAGGAGGCTAGGGTTTGGAAAACCTAAAGGAGACTAGGGTTTAGGGAGGCTGCAAGCTCTGTATATCGAAGATGAGAGTTTTTAGACTCATATTTTGGACCCTTTTCACGCTGGAGGAGGCTCTGTATTTATAGAGAGAAGAATGACTTGGCGCCTGTTGCAGTGGCTCCAGGCCAAAAAACCTTCTGGCACCACTTGGAGTTGTGCCAGGCCAAAATTTGGCTTGGCGCCACTACAACCACTTAGGAAAGTTTTTAAGTCAGCAAGCAACGTATATTCAGAATATTTGAGCGCCTGTACTAGTGACTACCATGCAATTTTTAGCCTAGCTTCACTAGGAGTGGCTCCGGAAGGTCTAGGAAGGATTTAAGGGACCCGGAATGGCTCGGAAGGCCGGGAAAGGGGAGGAACCCTTAGAATAGGGTCCCAGGGGTAATGGACTTAAAAAAGGATGTCAGGGTTTGTTAGAGGAGTCGACCAGGCCGTTAGGAGCAAAACGGTCAACCGGGCTAGAAAACTACCAGGATGGACTCGAAATGTCCCGAAAGAAGACTCGAGGTTTGGAAACTTTATTTAGAATGTCCTAGGAGGATACCGATTTGATACCCATAGCCGGTGTGGTCGAAAAAGGCAACTGGCCCGCTAGGGGCAAAATGGTCATTTTGCACTGAGTTTGCTGGAATTGACTCGAAATGATCTGAAAAGATAATGAAAGGTCAGGAATACTATAAAAAGCATTCTCGGGAGGTTACCGGCTTGATACCCATAGCCGGTGTGGTTCCTGGGGCGTTTGGATGCCTTGGGGCAAAATGGTCATCTTAATCGAAAAGTCTCGGAATTGGCCCGAAACTGACTAGAAGGCACCTAATCATGCCAGATTGCTTTTAAGAAAATCTTGGAAAGGTGGACTTACCGTTCTAAGGACTTAGGTACTTTCTCGAGAAACGTGCTGGAAATGGCCCTAGGGGCAGTTTGGTCATTTGTCACCGAAGTAGGCTAGCAAGCATCGGTGTTGACCTGGATTTTGAGTGTTTCAGCCACTCTGACGGCGGTCCTGTGATATAGGGATTTGTTGGCAATTCCCTATATCGACCTGTTTACGGGTACTTCTACTACTCTGACGATTTGCGATCATTCTCGAGACTACCTAATCTCGAGAAGCTGCTAAATGGACTTTGCGCCTAAGGAATCAACTTTCTCAAAAGGCGTGTCGAAACAGATATTTCTGCATTGATGGGCTAGCAAGCGCCAAAAGTGGACCGTTCTACCATCTAGGGGACTTGGAGTCTCGTCCCGGTCGACAGGTTTGAAGGGACTTACCATTCTGAAGAGTTTACTCGGAATCGTGTTGGATTAGAGGGTCTTACCACCTTGAGAAATCAACTTTCTCGAAAGGTGTGTCGGATTTAATTAGAATTAAAATTGGAATTGAAATTGGAAATGGAATTGGAAAGGGAACTTACTGTTTTTGGAAAGACATGCCTGTTGGAATTAGACCGAACATTACCCCCAACGGCATTTTGGTTATTTTTCCTCTACTTGGGCCGAGCAGGCCCACGAAGCGATGGATTGACGGGATTAGACTTGAAAAGTTGATTTCGATTGGAATACGTCCATATTGACTTGAGTACAAGTCTAGATGGACTGGAGACTGCCGAACGGGCAAAAATGGGGTGCTTACAACTGCCCCTCTTATTCTGTCTTTGCTTGTCGAAGACAGAAAATGATAGATTAAGAGTCCCATGTTGACCGTGAGGCGGTTGGATGGATAGGCTTTGAAAATTTTGGAAGACGAGATTGTAGAAACGAATATTGGGCCCAAAAGGCCTTTGAAATCGAGTTTTGGCGGGAAAAATGGCAAAGCTGCACAGAATTGGCAACTGGCGCCACTAGCAGTGGCGCTTTTGGAAGAAATGGCTTGGCGCCACTGCTAGTGTTGCTAGGCCTGGGATCAAAACCATAAACATTTCTGGTTCGAGCACTTGTGGGATTTGAAGGTTTTTTGCAAAACCGGGAGGCATTGCGAGAAAACCGGGAGGCATTGCGAGAAAACCGGGAGGCATTGCGAGAAAACCGGCTTGGACACTGAGGAAGCACTTCTTGGAGACCACGGGGGATTGCCAAAAGTAAAAGCTGTCGCCGGAAAAGTCGCTAGAAGAGAAGTTTTCGCCGGAGAACTCTAAGAGGTGAGTTTTTGAGTTTATGTTGATTTTAATGTGTAGAATTTCGTTTAAGTTGTGTGAATAGTGAAAATTGATGCTTTGATTTATTTTTAACACCGTGGTGAAGTTATTTTTGCATTTTTATGCTTGTTTGATTGAATTTGAATGATTTTGCGTGATTATGTGAAGGGAGTTTCTATAGGAATTTGGGGTTTGTTCCTACAGACTTAGGTGTTGAGTTTTTCGGCTAGATTTTTATACTGTGTGCTTTAGAAAAATGTTTTTAACAGTCGTATGAAATTTCGTGATTTTTCAAAAAATTTTGAATTTTTGATTTTTTTAAAAATAGAAAAAAGACTTAGAAAAATAGAAAAAATGGAGAAAATTGAGAAAGTGATGAAATTGAGAGAGTTTAAAATTTAGAAAAATGTTGGAATATTTTAGAAAACATTTGAAATGGTTTTGAGAAATTTTTGGACATCTTTAAAAACCATTGATTTATTGAAAAATGAAACGAGTCTTTTGGGAAGTTTAAAAATTTTAAAAGTGTGTGCCAGTGTTGGAGTTATGTGATGGTGATGTTTGTAGAGTTCATGGCTTGTGTTTTGTGTTGATGTGGTGGGTGTTGTAGGGACCATTTTTGAAACGAAACTCTGCCGAAATTTTTAGAATTTGGAAAAGAGTTGGAAAAGGTTTTAAATAAAATCTTTTTGAAGGAAAAAGACAGAAAACCCTAGAAATTTTAGAAAACTTGTTTTGTCTCAAAGTTGACAAATCAAAATGTGTAAAAAATTCATTTTGACGTAGAAGATTAGAATCAAAATCTGTAGGGAATTCATTTTGACTTAGAAGACCGGACTTTTGAGATCAAAATGTGTAGAAAATTCATTTTGACTTAGAATTGGATTTAAAATCAAAATGTGTAGGAAATTCATTTTGACTTATTATTTGAAATCTTTTATATTTGTTGATTATTTGTTGTTTGTTTTTATTTATTTATTTTTTTACAATTATCCTCCAGATGAACAAGACATTTTTCACTGGTCCTTCAGTCGGGTCATTTCACTCCTATCAGTGTAGCTTATACCAGGGGTCATGGAGGTGGTGACTCCCTTTTGGCTGCCTAGCTTATCTCTTTTAACCTTTGAGGAATGCGAGCTTACCCTTACTCCTCACGAGTATGGATTTTTTCTTGGTTTCTGAGATGATTCTGCCGACATCGTAGGACCCATCTTTCCTGACGGTTGTATTACAGTGGTCTCATCCCAGCTTGGACTCCGGCGCGCGGTTCTTTCGTCTTCTTCTCTGCCCCAGTTTCCTTACGTTCCAGCAGAGTTTCTGTTTTCCTTCTTTCAGTTTGTGATAAACATGACAGCTTATCCAGTTGATTAGCACTCTTCTCAAGATTGGTCAGTCTCCATGGTAGCCCTAGCTCTGCTTCTCCTAAACTTGTTGGTGTTTCTGTGCAAGGGATGACCTGATCGACTGTTGGTTATGTCTACCACTTGCCAAGATTCTTGTAGGGCACTCATATGCTCCTATGGTTATGAGAGAGACCTTTGTAA
Source organism: Euryodendron excelsum (assembly GCA_033060915.1). Classification (NCBI taxonomy): domain Eukaryota; kingdom Viridiplantae; phylum Streptophyta; class Magnoliopsida; order Ericales; family Pentaphylacaceae; genus Euryodendron; species Euryodendron excelsum. The sequence goes on along the minus strand of CM065390.1, from coordinate 19,564,402 downwards.
GCCTTACTAGACTTCAGCAAGGGGTCGATGCTTATTTTCGAGGATGTGCTCCAATATTCCAACTTTAGGCGATCGGACAATTATTCATTGCTCTTCTTTTTCAGCGTACATCGTGTCTCGAGTCAGGAGTCATGTGATTGGGGAGGTCGAGGGTGGGCCATTAACCTATTCTCAGTTTCTTGTCGGCCATGGAAATTTGAGCTTTCTGAGGTGTGTGACGGTGCTGTAGATGTCTGAGTGGTGGCTTTAGCTCCTTTTTGAGTTTTACCTTATTCTCTGTTTCTTATTTGAGAGAGAGGGAAAGATATAGAGTTAGTTTTTGCACAAAAATAGTTTACTTATTCCAATTCTAAAAGTGCACATGTAAAAGCATGTTATACCTTTTTATTATTATTATTATTATTTTTAGTTTTTACGAATGCACATGGAATTAGATGTATGACTTATTTTGCATGTCTTACTTTCTTTTTTGTTTTTTTTATATATATATATTTTTTATGAATGCATAGGTTCATACAAGAATGGAATTTAATGCATGTTATACTTTTTGGATGAATGTACATACAGAAAAGGAATTGAATGCATGACATGCCTTTGATGAGTACATAAATAGATACAAACTACACAGAAATTTAATGGATGTATAGGTTATACATGTCATGGATGCAGTATACTACACGTATATAAACTATTTACAAAGAGTGACCCAGGATTACCCCCAGAGCCCATACTTTTAGGATTCTGCCCCATTCAGTTTTGTCCCATTCTCATCGGGGTGTGATAGCATTTGTACCATTCTCCAAGGATCTTGACCTTTCGGTTTGTTATTCTATCCCTACTTTCTACAAGGTTGTTGTTTGGGGTTTTTCTGATCTCACTTGGTTTTCTCTCTCAGATCTCCGAAACGCCACCATGGCTTAGACGATAACTTGCATGCCCTTTGCAGAGCGATAAACAGCTAAGCTTTCAATCTGAGAAGACTTCTTTTAGGACCGTAATGCAGGCTGAGTTTAGGGGTTGTAAGAAACGAAGGGATATTTAGGCTCAAAGATCTTCTTTTAGTGTTTGAAACAAAAACATCTGAGCACACTTTGGAGCATGAGATTGCCCCTGCATTCCTCTCCAGTTCTCCTCTCTCATCCTACTTATCTTGGTATTGTTCAAACTTATTTGGACTAAGCAATTCTCTTTGATCAGAGAGGACTTTAATTTGGACCGTAATGTAGGCTAGGTTAAGGGGTTTATGAATGAAAAGGATATGCAGGCTCAAATTTGATGTTATTTCTAGTAAGATTTAGATCCACACCATCCTTGGTTGGTCTTCCAACGGGGTTTTGTCCCCTAATATCCTCCTCTAGCTTTAGTAACACGTCTGACTCATTTAGATTAAGCAATCTTTTTTTTTCAATCGGAGAGGACTTTAACAGGGTCATAACATAGGCCACGGTTTCGGGTTTTTATAAGAAAGGGTAAAGGCTCGAACCTGTTGCTTCTATTGGGCTTCTTTGTTACCTAGGATCACCTTTGAATAACTATATATTCTTCAAGGAGTTCACCTTTCTTGCAGTTTGATCATTGACCTTCTAACGGAGTTGCCCCTTCATTTTTATTTTCCTTTTCCCTTTTTTTTCTTTATATTTCTTTTGACTTGCCCCGTGGTAGCTTTTCCTCTTTGCTTTTCTATTCCTTCCCTTTCGTTTTGCTTTTTGCAAGATGAACATTTCCACAACTTCTTTCTCTCAGATCCTTTGCTTAGCATTTCAATTTAATCCATTGTGGGCAGTGATTCCTAGGTTAGGATTTCTTTCTAGAGAAAAAAGGTAACTAGCTCAACAGGTTTAACAAGGGTTGCTTTTAACTATATGGGAAATGAAATAAGGGCCTCTCTTCATTGTGAAAAAGATTACTTGAACCATAGAGCCTTCACATTACTTTAGCTTGATGGTCGATGACATTCTCTACCAGATCTTCTGCTACCTGTCTGCCCAGTGTGGGGCGATGGTTTCGGATCGAGGTTGACAAAAAATCTTTCGCTTTTTGTGAGGCACTAGTAGGTTAAACAAAGCGGATATTTTTGTGTATGGTAGCAGAATTGAGGGCCTCTAATCATTTTAAATTGAATTGCTTAGTCTATAAAGCCTTAGTACAAAATTTAGACAATATTCATAGGGATGATGTGTTTCTGTCAGTGAACCCCTACATATTCTATCAAATCAACTATTCTGTACTTACCCCAATGTGGGGGATGGTTCTTGGTTTAGGAATATCTGAAAAGAAATTATGTACAGCTTTAGTGGGCTGAGCAAAGGGTAGTGTTTATTTGGGATAAATAAAACAATGGCTTCTCATCATTTTGGGGACTCAGCTGCCCATCGCTTAGCCAGGATATCATGCAAGTGTTGCCTCTTCAATAAAATTCGCATTTTTTTGTTGAGATTGCCTTCCTCCTATCCCTCAATCTCTCGAAGGTTTTAACCTCCTTTAAGTGGGTTGCCCATGTTATCCTATCCTTCAAGTCAAGTCATTACTGAATGGGAAAGAATCCTTAAACGCAACAATCGTCCACAAGAGTATGAGACAAAAGGGATAAACTTGGAACTACCTATTTTCATTTAAAAATATGATTCCATGGCATGCAGTGTTTATTTAAAGAAGATATACAAGAACTAGAAAGACGAAAAGAAAATAAACGAATTTTATGAAAACCTCCATTTTCTAGTAGACCTCTTTGGTGGGAACCCCTAAAAAGGTTTTGAAACTATGTCAACTTCTTTGGTATTTCATTCTCTGGGTGCATCACTAAATGACGGAGCGTGGATTGACAGATCTTTTGCCTTGCTTAGCATGCATTTGGAAGTTAGGAGATTCTTTTATAGCAATGCATGGGTCTGATAGGACTTTGCAAACGGTGAAGCCTCCTTTTGCATGGACGGTGGTTGTTGCGGCATGGTGTGGAGGTAACGTCTTGTTGATGGATGGCTAGTTCTTCTTGCTCCCTGATGTAAGTTCGGCCTCTTCTAACAACTAGGCTCATCCTTCCATGAGTTTGAATTTGGTAGGGTACTAAAGGGATTCCATGAATTTAGTTATGCTCTCTGACCTACAAAAAGAAAAACAAAATGCAATCAGCATGTAAAGTTGGAGGTTTTATGCGATGCATATCCTATGGAGGTCCCTTTCTTGAGGGGAATCTAGGCATGATGACAAGTCCATTTCGGAGGTGGGCTTTTGCCCCTATTATGCAATACAATACCTTTTCGACGTGGGTCGGTTGATGTTTCCTTATTTGGGCAATCCCGTCTCCATGGACGAAGAAAGATTTGGGCCTCTCTCGAGATATGGTTCTATATATGCCATGAATCCTTAGGATTTAAGAACCGTAGGAGTTTTGGTAGGTTCGATTAACATAAGATTGGATTGCTCCTTTCTTTATACGGTTGATTAGATGCATGAGAATAAAATGACTTGAGTTTCTTGGAACTCTTGTCTTAGAATGGTTATGGGTGCATGAGCATAAAAGAAGTGAACGTGTAAGCAATATGATGATAATAAGTGAGTGATTTAGAAAACCACCTTTTTGTCTTGCATTTGCCTTCGATTCTCTTGGTATTTGGAGATGAGGAGAGGGAGGATAGAAGACAAAAAATAAAAGAGAAGTTAGTGCCTTGATTTGAAGATTTCTATACAATGCATGTCCTAGGGGTGCCCCTACTTGAAAGAGAAACTAAACGTGATGTATTTGTACACTTTTGGAGATAGGAGTTTTGCCCATGTAGGCGAGTACCTTAATCCAGGAATCTATACTCATCCTTACGTTCATTCATTTGTGAAAAAAGGGTACATTGAACGTTGGGTTTAAAACAAAAGAAACAAAGCACACTTTAATAGGGGGAGGGGGAACATGTTTCTTTGGACTTTCACCTATCTAATTTTACATAAGAAATCCTAAACTACTATTGAGTCTTCGAATTTACCTTCCTTGGATTCAATGTTGAGGAGGTTGCTAGGAGACCTAGTTTATCGATTGCCCCTTGTCTTCTTGGCAACCTTATCTCCGTGAGCATAGAGGGATTGGGGCCCCTCTTATGGAATGAATTGATGTGCATGCCATGAGTTCTTAGGGTTATGTGGGAACCCTTAGGGTTTGGATAGGTTTAATGCAAGGAAGAGTGAACTAAGTGTCACTCTCTTTGGGTTGATCATATGTATGAGAATGCAGGGACTTGAGTTACTTTGGAACTCTTATCTTGACATAGGATATTGAATGCATGAACATAGATATGCAAAGAGTATAAGGAAAGAGAATGTAATGGTAAAGTAAAAGTGTATGCATAAGCAGTTAGACAGGCATTATAATAGTAAGAATACAGTTATTATAACAACAATAATAAATAGGTATAAATGAAAGTAAGAGTAGTCGCCCTTTCCTCCATGGTTTTGAAAACGGTGCGCGTGTCTTAAATCCGGCAGAGATTCGGCTATGCAAGGTGTCTCTATGAACATGAGGTTGAGGGTTCACTAATGCGTCCTAAAAAGGCTCGGTCCCCGAATCTTCAAACCTATGCCCACTCCCCGAGGTGATGCCATGATCGGTTGGTGATCAGAGCAGGGGAATCATCAAGAGGTCGTAGGTGAAGAAACTAATACAGCATCTTACCCACAACCAATATATTGTTCCCCCTTTCTAACTAGAAGGGTCATATTAGGGTAAAAATGTAAGTATGCAAAATGCAGGTGCATGTGCAGTGTGTCTGTGTGATTTTTGAAAGCGGAGGAAATAGCCCAACAACTCCCATCCATCATGTTCATCACATTCATGCATAGCAGTTAATTAAAACAATAATGTAAACAAAAAGTGCACCTACAAAACAAATATGCAAGAGTTAGTATGTGGATGACAAACTTAATACAATATAATATGAATGGAGTTAAATGCATGTTTTTTAAAATAACTTTGAAAATTGAAAGTGGATAGAAGTGGACAAGTTAATCGAAGACTCTACATGGGTGAAGGGTTAAGAGACATGACTATGGCCTAACCCTTTAAGTGTCCCTAGCGGAGTCGCCAGTTATCGTGCCCAGATTTTTTGCACTCGAGGAATACATACACAAGTGAAAAAAAATACTATATTCTCTCGTTAGAACTCTTTCTCCTAGAAGAATGAGTGTGACTAAGTTTGAATTGAAAATTAATTTAAATGAAGGGCTTTTGGAAAAAGATTCGGAGTCGCCACCTAACTTGATTAAGGTGAGTTAGGTCACCTAAAAACTAAGCACAATCCGAAGATTACACTTAGAGTTTTTGGAAAACGATTTTGAAAATACTTCCTTAAGAGAGGGTTTTTAGAAAAACAAGTTATTTAGCAACCTTTAGAAAATATTAAGCCTTTTTTTAAAAATAACTCCGTTTTGGTCTTTCGAAAACATTGATCCTAGGTTCGGAGGTTGGTTACGTGTAGAGAAGACGCACTAAGCCATCACCCTACCCTGCCCTTGCGATACCTACATGTCTATTCACCCTAGATTCATCTATGAGAGTCTTTAACTAACAAATGTTCAATCCTATCCACTTTAGTAAAGAATTTTTGAAAAAAAATTGACATGATGCATAATATGCAAGTGCAAGAAAAAGAGAGTTAGAAATTAGATTTGAAAAGAAATTGATTTTTAAAAAAGAGATTTGAAAAGATAGATTTGAAATTGGAAAGTTGTAGAAATTGAAAATAGAGATTTGAAAATAGATTTTTAGAATTGGAAACTTGAAATAGATTATGGAATTGAAGATTTGAAAATGGTTGTGACCGCACCTATAAGGGTTGCCTACATATCCCTTTGGAGGAATCAGGTCAGTCGTAGTTCAAACAAGAGTCCGATACAAAATAAGAAATTTGGTATGGAAGAATAAATTGAATTGGAATTTGGATTTGATTTGAATTTGGAATAGAAGATTAAAATTTGGAATTTGGAATTGAAAAGATTGGACTTTGATTTGAAAAGATAGAGATTTAAGAAACCTAGATTTAAAAAGATAGGATTGGGACTTGAGATTAAGAAAGATTTGACTCAAACGTTGGACTTGGAAGATTAGGGACGTTAGAATTTAGGAAAGGTTCGAATTAGAAAAGTTTCAAAATAGGAAAGTTCCGATTTTGGAAAGTTTCATTTTAGGCAAGTTTCGATTTAGGAAAGTTTTGAATTTAGAAAGTTTTGGATTTGAAAAGATTTAAAATTTAGAAAGGTTTAGAATTTTAGAAAGATTTGAATTTAAGAAAGTTTAGAGTTTTGGAAAGATTTGAAATTTGAGTTTTGGAATTTAGGAAAGGTTTAAATTTAAGGAAGATTTGGAGATTTAGATTTGGGAAGTTAAGATTTGGAAAGGTATAGAATTGAGAGAGGTTGGAATTAGGAAAGATTAGAAGGTTTAAATTTTAAGATAAGATTTAAAAGTTCAAGTTTTGGAAACCTAAGTTTAGGCAAGTATGAGATTAGGAAGGAGTGGATTAGGAAAGATTTGAATTTGGAAGGATTGAGATTCCAATTTCCTAAAACAAAGGATTGGATTTTGTTTCTAAAAGAGGTGTTTTGATTTTGTTTCCAAAAATGAAGGATAGGATAGTTTTTTAAACAGGAGATTGGATTTAGTTTCCTAAAGGGAAGATTGGATTTGGCATGAATTTGGTAGGTGAAGTTTTAGAAACCCTAGATTTGGAAGACTATAGTTTTGATGTGGAAAAGAGGTTTTGGAAAACTAGGATTTAGATGTAAAAAGGAGATTTTGGAAACCTAGGTTTTGAGACAAGATAGGAAATTGGAAATTATGTTTTTGGAAAGAAAATTAGGGTTTTCTAATCATGGCTCTAGGGTTTAACTTAGGGTCCAAGGAAAGAGTTTTTGGGAAGTGAATTTTTGGAAATGATAATTTTTGTAAGGCAATCCTAGAGAGGAGTTTTTGGAAAGAGATTGTTGGAAAGAAATTTAAGGAGTGTTTTTAGAAAAGGAATTTTGAAGATAGCTTTTTTGAAAAGGAGTTCAAAAAGGAGTTTTGAAAAATAGATTTTTGGAGGAAGTTTTTAGAAAGCAATTTTGAAAAGGAGATTGGAGAGAGTTTTTAGAAAATATGTTGAAAAAAGAGATTTTTAGAAGGAGAGTTTGAAAAGAGAGTTTTTGGAACATTCATAGAAAATATCTCACTTTCCTAAAGCGAATCTAACCATAAGAAGATTAGAACCACTTTTAGGATAGTGGCTTTAAAAATAATAAGATTTGAAAATATGGACTATATTGGCCAGTTTATATATAACACTTTCCTAAAGCAACCCTAGCCATGGAAAGGCTAGAATCACCTTAGGATTATGATTTTAAAAACAAGTTTTGAAGAAGAAAATTTAATGCAAGTTTTGAAAACAGTTTTGATGCAAGTTTTTGAAAACAAGTTTAAAACAAACTTTGGAAGATTGCAAGATCATGATATGCACAATGTAAGTTGGGGTCGTGAACATACAAGGTTAAGGCTTCATCACATAATCAAGGAGACGGAACCCACATGGTCTCCGGTTAGACTAAAAGAAAGCCCTCGACACGGTAATCTCCAATAGCCTAATCCTATACATGGACCAGGAAATCCCTTGTTTCAAGCATGCAAGAAGGGGGGGGGGGAGAAGAAGATGGGGAATTAAAATAGAAGAAAACGCAAGTGGGTTTAGAGGAAGAAGAGAGAGGGGAGAGATGTGTAAACTTAAATAGAGAGCATACCATGTAGCTTCTTTATTTTGCTTTGCTTTGTGCGCTTTGTTTTCCTTGCTTGCTTTTCTTGCTTCGCTTCAGTCTTCAAGAACTTGTCTTCAATCTTCAAGAGGTTTGAAGTTGCAGCACTTCAGGTCTTCAATGGAGGCTTTAAGGCCAATATATAAGTGTATAAGAGTGTGTATGAGTGTATAGGAGGCTAGGGTTTGGAAAACCTAAAGGAGACTAGGGTTTGGAGAGGCTACGAGCTCTGTATATTGAAGAGGAGAGTTTTTAGACTCAGTTTTCGGACCCCTTTCACGCTGGAGGAGGCTTTGTATTTATAGAGAGAAGAATGACCTGGCGCCTGTTGCAGTGGCTCCAGGCCAAAACACCCTTCTAGCGCCACTAGGAATGGCGCCAGGCCAAATTTTGGCTTGGTGCCACTAGTAGTGGCGCCAGCCACTTAGGAAAGTTTTTAAGTCAGCAAGCAACGTATCTTCAGAAGATTTGGGCGCCTGTACTAGTGATTACCACGCAATTTTTAGCCTGGCTTTACTAGGAGTGGCTCCGGAAGGTCCGGGAAGAATTTAAGGGACCGGGAATGGCTTGGAAGGCCGGAAAAGGGGAGGAACCCTTAGAATAGGGTCCTGGGGGTAATGTACTTGAAAAAGGATGTCAGGGTTTGTTAGAGGGGTCAACCAGGCCATTAGGGATAAAACGGTCAATCGGGCCGGAAAACTACCGGGATGGACTCGAAATGTCCCGGAAGAAGACTTAATGTTTGGAAATATTATTTAGAATGTCCTAGGAGGTTACCGGTTTGATACCCAGAGTCGATGTGGTCGGAAAAGGCGACCGGCCCTCTAGGGGCAAAACGGTCATTTTGCACCGAGTTTGCCAAAATTGACTCGGAATGATCCATAAAGATAATGAAAGGTCAAGAATACTATAACAAGCATTCTCGGGAGGTTACTGGCTTAATACCCAGAGCCGTTATGGTTCCCGAGACGTTCAGATGCCTAGGGGCAAAATGGTCATCTTGACCGGAAAGTCTTGAAATTGGCCCGAAACTGACTAAAAGGCACCTAATCATGCCGGATTGCTTTCAAGACAATCTTGGAAATGTGGACTTAGCGTTCTAAGGACTTAGGTATTTACTCGAGAAACGTGCCAAAAATGGCCCAAGAGGCAGTTTGGTCATTTTTCACTGAAGTGGGCTAGCAGGCACCGGTGTTGACCTGGGTTTTGAGTGTTTCTGCCGCTCTAAAGAAAGTCTCGTGATTTAGTGGTTTGTTGGCAATTTCCTATATCAACCTGTTTACGAGTACTTCCGTTACTCTGACGGTAGCGATGTTTAAGAGTGCATAGTTTCAATGAAGATTGATTTGCAAGATAGACGGAAGACTTCATCAGTTGAGGAGGTGTAATGTTCAGTTAAAGATAAAGAATGGAGATGTTGTAAATGCCAAAAGAAGATCTCATCAGAATGCAAAGATCTGTTAAAGAGATGTAAATATCAGTTGAAGAGGAATTGATTGTTAAAGAGTTTGAAAATGCTTAAGAGATGATTTCATCTAGAATGCAAAGATCAATTCAAGACAATGCGGTTGAAGTTGTTGAGAAGATGGCTCATAATGAATATCTGATCCCTACTTGGAATCCAAGTGAAGAATTCTTTTACAATATAAATGATCCATGAAGACTAGATGCATGAAGGCTTCATCATGTCTATAACGATCTCAGTGAAGTAATTTTAATGCAAAATAAAGAATTACTAGCAAAGAGAGGAAATCAGAAATCAAGCATTGTGAAGCTCTACACAATTGAGGAAGCTTGGCATTGAAAGAGGATGTTCTACAATGATAGAATGAGCTGAGCAAATGAAGAAGAAAAGATAAACATTGATCTAATAAAGATTTGACAGTTTGAGATTCAAGAAGAAGATCAATATCCAATGATTGATTCAATCCAAATTGAATAGAAGTTAACTCTAATGAGTTAAGAAGATTTGATTGATCATCATACTCCAAAGATATACTCTTTGAAGGTCTTATACCAGTGTTTTGATAAGCTTGATCAATAGAAATCTAAAAGCAGAATTCTGGGCAATGAGGAGACTCATGGAAATGAGGAGTCGCCTCCTGATCACAGAAGTAAAAGGTCTAAAGACAAAATGGGTAATGAGGGGACTCATTGAAACAAGAAGTCGCCTCTTGATCACAGACACAAAGGCTTGAAGATGACACGATAAATGAGTGGACTCACGAAAGCAAAGAGTCGCCTCTTGATCACAGAAGCAAAAAGCTTGGAGATTAAATAGACAAAGAGCGGACTCATTGAAATAAAGAGTCGCCTCATGGAGACAGACGCAAAAGCTTGAAGATGACATGATCAATGAGCGGACACATGAAGACGAAGAGTCGCCTCTTGACAGCAGAAGTAAAAGGCTTGATGATAATATGATCAATGAGCGGACACCTGAAGATGAAGTATCGCCTCATGATAGCAGAAGCCAAAAATGTGAAGACAGAATGAACAAGGAGTCGCCTCATCAATATGAAGAGCGGACTCATGAAGTCAGTGATCAACATCTAGTAAATACAGAACTAGAAAGTGTCGACTCCATAGACCTGGAGCCGACTCCTCTGATATAACAACTATTTTTCTTAACATTATAACGGACTGGACGTGCATTTATGATACTCAACCACCTCTAATGGATAGAATCAATACAAGGGTATATATACAACTTTCTAGCTACATTTATACAAGGGATTGAAGACAAAAACAAGAACAAATCTACTAAATCACTGATGTACTATGAATATTCTTCCTGTCTTCTTTAGTGAGCTTTGAATGTAAAATTTACTCTTGCTAGAGAGTGTTAGTCACTTGTATAGTTTCATACACTTGTAATTGAGAGTTTGAGAGTTCTCTTGTGAAATCAAAACTCTTGTAAGTTTAAGTGGAGCTTGGACAAAACCACTTGGAGATTGAAGAGCTCGGTGAGGAGTTCTTGTATAGTGAGATGAGCACTTTGTCAATCAGTAGCCCATTTGTAATAGGTGATTACATAGTGGAAGAAGACTTCAAGAAGGTCTTGGGGTGAGGACGTAGACCACGGTTTGTGGTTAAACCTCGGTAAATCTGTGTGCCCTTTCTATTGCTTTGTTTTCTTCACTTCTCCTGCTTACATTACATTGCATATAGGTTGACTTTTGTTACATTGCTTGGATTAATTTTAATTAATCTTATTTGCTTTTAATCTTTGAAAAACCTAATTCACCCCCCTCTTGAGTTGCCTATTGGACCAACATGCCGGATTTAATTAGAATTAGAAAGAGGACTTACCGTCTTTGGAAAGACATGCCTATTGGAATTAGACCGAACATTACCCCCAAGGGCATTTTGGTCATTTTGCCTCTATTTGAGCCTGGCAGGCCCTCGAAGCGATAGATTGACGGGATTAGACTTGAAATGTTAATTTCAATTGGAATACGTTCATATTGACTTGAGTACAAGTCTGGATGGACTGAAGATTGCCGAACGGGCAAAAATAGGGTGCTTACAACTGTGCCAAAACTTGAATCTTTCCAAATATGTGCAATGTATAATCGCAAGATTCGATTGGCGATGTAGTTTAAATTCAATAAGTCTAGATACCAATTCTCTCGAAGGTCAAGCTCAATATAAGTTATAAGTTTTAACTCACATCCACTTCTCTCAAGATTTACAACAACCCAAGTGAAATTACTTCTTAAAATGATAAATAAAAAAATAAAAAAAACACTTGATTTTGAGAGGTTGAGTTAGCTAAACTAAAGCAATATTAAAACAATTAAACTACTAAGGTAAAGGACTTGGACCGAATTAATCCAACCACCCAATTCGCCCAAGGTTCCAATGAGGTTTGATAACTCAAATCATTGGTTTCATCGTAAGCCTTTGATTCGGAGGATTTCGACAATTAAAATAATAAAATCAATGACAATTAATCTTAGAAATGTAAACGATGAGATTCTTGCGTTCATACCATCGATCTAAGCAACATCCATACCAAATTCATGATTCGTGCCTGGACACTCAAAGACTTAGTCAAGAACACAAGGTTTTGATCGAAAATATAAGAAATGATTACTATAGATCCAATTCAATAGCAATTTGAGGTTAGAATTACAATCAATTTCAAGATTTTAGACTAATACCATCAATTTGTGCAATATCAATACCAATACCAATGTAGAGATTATACATTAAAATCATCAAACATAGTCAATAATCTACGTGTTCTAAGATATCTAAGCTTCAATTACTAAGAATCAAGAGATTTAAGAAGATAAAACAATGATAAACCCATTATCGCCATCAAAAATCTTGAAACTCATGGATGATCTTCATAATTGTATCCAAATGAAGACTTAACTACTCATATCCATAGAACACATTGCAATTGAATTGAAGATAAGATAAGAAACCTAAATCTAGTAAGAATTGAAATGAAATTGCAATTAAATTCCACAAACTATGCAATTACAAACAAATTCAAAGAGAATTACAATGGAATTTAACTATTACACATGTCACAAAATTATTAATCACGTGTCATTTATTCTTTTGTAATTTATAAAAATTTCTTATTATTAATAAATTTGTTATTTTGTTGTAAATACTCATCAATCACATCTCTTTAAGTATGCTTAAAAGCAATAAAATAAATAAATTAAAATTTTGGCAAGCTCCAATGAGGCTTAATTTATTATATAAATTTTTTCTCAATTAATTTATAATTTATATATTTTTAATTATTTAATAGCGATTGAGTTGTAGAACCTTAATAATTGAAATTAACCCACATACAAATTTTTTTAATTCTACCTAGGTTAAGATGAAAGTATTTTTAATTTTTAATTTTTTTTTACTTTTAATACCTTTAGAATATTTTATTTTAAAAAAATTTAATCAAAATAGAACAAAATTTTGAAGTATGCTATAAATAATAAAGAAACAACAAGTACTTCACGTATTTTAATTATGTGAATATAATGTTATTGGATGTTTTTTTTGGTAAACTTGGCGGTGAATGTTACAACTATTTTGAGAAGTGTTTTTTATTATATAGATGTATAGATTTGGATAAATTTTCAACTTTAAGTAATAAGTGTAATTTACTATTTAATAAAAATCATATTATTATAAAGTTTAAGAACATAATATCACTTTTTGTATTTAAAATTTTTTAATTTGTTCTCTACATTTCATGCATAGCATGAGTTTACTGTAAGTATATAAATATAAATTAAAATTTTAGGCCTTGGAGTTCCCACCACAATTCTAAATTTTGGTGCGGTTTAGGGCAATTTGCCGCAATTTAAACAAATCAACATAAAGTTTAAATCAGGAAAAAAAATATCACAGTTTGTATTTTGGTAATAAAAAAATATCAAGCTAAAATTATCACCATTTTTTTTTTCTAAAACACCTTCGTCCCGCAATCGTCCTTCCACAACTTGAAAAAAAAATCATCTTAAAAAAACTATGGTATTTGACAGAAAGAAGAGAGAAAGGCTATGAGATATCTATATTACATAAATAAAGAGAGGCAAGAGAGATAGATTGACTCACCTCTATGTTTGTGCCCACCAGAGTAAGTCATCAATTTTTTTTCTGTTCTAGTTGAGTTTTCATTATTGTAAGAGAGAGAGAGAGAGAGAGAGAGAGAGAGAGAAGAGAAGGAGAGAGAGAGAATAAAGGAGAGATTCACCCTTACGTGCGCTTGCCAAATTTTGTGTGGCATTTGGTGGTAGTGGGGATGGGGGAAGAGGTGAAAGTAACAATAAAAAGACTGAACGAGGGAAAGAAACTAAGATGGGGGAAGAGGTGAGAGAAACAATAGAAGATTGAATGAGGGAAAGAAATTAAAATATATATAAGTATAGGTACCTATATATTTAGAGAGATTTAGGAACCACAATAATCTTTGGAGAGATTTTAGGAATCACAACATCTTTAATGAGTGATTTGAATTTGGAAGGGGATTTTAAAAATTCAAAAAATTGAGAGGGATAGGGGGAGCCGAGTGTATTTTTGCCCTTTAATTAAGGATGGAATTTTGGAGCCTATAGTATAGATTTTTTTTTTGTTTCCATAGTTTTTTTTTTCCTTTTTGCCTAATAGTAGGATTTTTTTTTTTACTTCTCTTATTAGAAAAGGGAGGGAGGGAGGCACGACAATTAAATTTGATTGGTTTTTTCTAGCAAGTAAATTTGCAGCTTCCATTTCTTTGATTTTGTTGCCTTTATTTTTTTTCATTTCCATACGTTGTTTTATTTCTTTTAGTTAATTTATATGTTTCCTTGTCAGTATTTACCTCTTTTAAGTTTTTCCTATGATGGTGTTTTTTTTAATTATTATTTTTTACTTTTTTGTTTTTCTTTATAAGAGAGTGAGATTTTTGGAGGCCTGAGAGTCTCCAACTACATTTACATGTATATATAGTATAGATAAATTGATTGATAGAGTCCTAATAAAAAGGTTCGTAACATTCCTTCCTTCATCAAAAAAAATCTTGTCCTCAAGGTTCAATGTCTTCAAAATATTGTCTTCAATGTTCAAGGTCTATATTGGAGGTCTGTATGGAGAAAAAAAAAAAAAAGAAAGAAAGAAAGCCATCAAATTGAAAGAGACCTCTTTCAGGGCATTATCTTCCTCATAGCAACTATTTCAAGGGAATTGTGCCTCCTAACCTTTCAGGTTCACAACCTTCAGACTCTATTGCATCAAAAAGGTGGTTATGATAATCTTGTTTGCGAGTTTCAAAATCTTAAAAAATATAGAACAATAAAAATGAAATTTTTCAAAAAGAGTCACAACCTTCATGATTTCATTGATTTACAAATATAGTAGGAAAGTGGCTCTAATGCCATTTGTTATGAACCTTTTAATAGAATAAAGTTGACTTCTCCGGTTCAATTTGAGTAGAACTATAAGTCCTGAGAGTAAAAGCTATTTTTAAATAATAGATATTTATCATTCAAGTATTCGGCATTTATAATTATTTATCTTTAACAACTAGCAGTATTATCCTCATCATATTTATTTAAATAATACTAATAAAAAGGTTCATAACATATGCTCTTGCTCCTGCGTCTACAGCAAGTGCAAGCATCAGGTCACTAAGTGAGGGAAAGTTTATAGATTAGGAAAACTGGAAAAGAGTAATTAAGAACAATGACGAAGAAACAATTGCAGCCATCCAAAGTCACTTCACATATATAAACATATACAAATCATATGTGCTATAAAACCTATTTTCTTGTGATGTTTTTGGCTACTTAATTGATAGCCATCTTATATGAGGTGTGTCAAGTTATCAGCTTGTTTTCTTCCTAAGAATTAGCATTCCAGGTGATATGGTGCATAAACATATGTCATTTTTATATATGGCAATGTTCAAGTCCCAAAAAAACAAAAAAATTTACAATGCCAACCAGTGGCAAATATAAATGTATGGAGGCGTCATTTTTTATGTATGGAAATGTTCAAGGCCAAATATAAATTAATGTAGCATTCCGAATGGCTACAGTACCAATGGTGGATGGCTGCAGTGGCAGCATGGTTGGGGTGATGACGGTGGCAGTGGTGGTAGGTGGCG
This sequence comes from Euryodendron excelsum, assembly GCA_033060915.1. Classification (NCBI taxonomy): domain Eukaryota; kingdom Viridiplantae; phylum Streptophyta; class Magnoliopsida; order Ericales; family Pentaphylacaceae; genus Euryodendron; species Euryodendron excelsum. The sequence continues at coordinate 19,549,026 of CM065390.1, read as the reverse complement.
GTGATGGTGGGGTGGCAATGTTCGTGGGTGCATGGTGGTAGCAGCAATGGCGGGTAGTGGTGGTGGAGGCATAATAAGAATTACATAAAAACATTTAGAAATGAAAATAAGTCTAAATATCGAAACAAACAAATAAAATCAAAGGATATATTCTAAACACCCAAATATTTCAATAACATAAGGTTGCTATTCTAAATTTTGAGTGACTTCTACTCCTTACAAACTTGCACCAACTCTTCTGCCACCTTATCTATCCCTTCCTCTTCTTTCATTCTAATGTTCTCACTAAATTCTCTTGCTTTAATCCTTATATCCTACCCATTTTTTCCACCACAATCTTTCTTATAACTTGTGCTATCTCTTGTCTATTGAGCCTCCCATTGTCCTCTCTCTTGACCTCAACAGCCACTCCAATCTCCTCACCAGTCTAGCATTCAAGGGTTGGTCCAAATGCACGGGCATGGCTACAATTGGGAGACCCCAAACTTTAGACTCTCCATTATAGAGTTTCATCCACAGTGACTCACAAAGCCATCAGTCAGTGCTTGAATGGGCCAGAATTTTTACCTGTGTAGCCCAACCCTCCACAACCAATCCTCTCTCTCCTACCCTGCTAAGAAAGTCCCGAGGCATTGCCTCTTCAACCTTGACTTTCTGTCCCACAGCCACAGGAAATCTAACAACCCATATGAAGTTGACCTTGCTCAGCTCTAGACCATGAGCTACCTCTTCCATCTGCTCCTCCGATAGAAAATACTCACTGCCAAAGGAAACAAACACCGTAGAGGACTCTTCCCTCTTACCAAGTCATTGCATGATCTCCCTATGCTCATTTTGATCGGCGATGTCTTGAATAAGAGGACCAATAGGGATAATTTTCTTCTTAGCTAAAACCGACAGATAATCAAAATATTTTCCTTAAAGCTCTCTAAAAGTATTGAACAAAGTAATGTTGCAAGATCGTTTCATGGCATCTAGGGCACGTTCTTTGTTCTTGACTTCATTTACAGAGGACTCGAGCATACGGCCAAACTGCCTTTCATAGAATCCCCGAAGCTGAATTGCTGGAACCGGGAATTCAACGCCTTGTTTCTTGAACCAATGAAGGCCAAAAGAAACCACCATAGTGTTAGAAGAATTTGCATAAAAACACATCATGTAATTCTCATTAACAAAAATAAATCATAGCTTTAGAATAAATCAAATTATAATACAGTAAACAATAACTTCATAGATGATAAAATACAATTAAAGAAAAACATAAAAGCTGACCTATGAGAGTTGAGAGGCGTGATATTACTGTCTTAAAATAGCTGTATCTTCCTATGTGAAGGTACAATCAGACATCAACTGCTCCAAGATTCAACCTAAAGCCTATCTCCTCAAGAGTTACGTCTGCTGAGAGAACAATAAACCGTTCCCAGCTGCGGTTGCCCTTAAAACAAGTATACAGAATATAAAGATTGTAGAGAATAAGAGTATCTATATATTTGTATGTCTTTCTATATGTTTGTATATCACTCAAAAAGGTCTAGTATGAGCATTATGTAGGCTTCACAAACTAGCCGTTATGGCTATTAAAATACGCAATAATAAGTAATAAAAACTGTAACAGTCCAATATAAATAATGCAATAAACTCTATAATAAACATTATAATAAAACTTGTAACTGACTAATTAAATAATGAAAATAAAAGTTTGGAATTTTAATAAAAGAATAATAATATTTTAACAATCGCTCACAAATTTCAAAACTTTAAAATAAATAAAAATAAATATAATAGGTTTGGGCAACCTTAATACTACGCAATAGATGTAGGTGTCTTTTGGACTTGAACCTCACTTAGTGCCCTCTGAAGGATCATAGTGAGACTACACCTTGAAGTAGACCCTTTGAGTCAAAGTTCAACATGCCACACGCACAGTACAAACCATTAGACATGTTCACGGGTTGATGTGATTATGGCCATGCACCGATCTTGATTTTCATAAAAGTTAGTAGAGAACAACCCGATTCTCATAGTCGTGTCCTTACGATGGCTCTCGCTTAGGTGAATCCTCCAAATATACATGTGACGAGAATACCCTGCGGGAGTTTGCCCACCTTGGACTCATTCAAGGTTATATCCTTCCTTAACGTTCACATTTTCATAGCACATCTTTCATGTCTCCTAATATAATGGTGCTGGGTATTGAGTCACGCAGTATAGATTGTTTTTACTCATTAAACTTCCTTCATGTGGTCTCCAATCACAAAAAACGGGTTACTTCCGTAAGTGACTCTCTGTAGGTTTATGCTTATCCCCTTCGGACATATAAAGGAGCTAGCCTTAAGAGCTAGTCTAGAGACAATTACTTTATGTAGCATTTTGGCTTCTCAAGCATGCCTCAATATATAAAGGATCTAGTCGCAGACGCTAGTCCAAATAAGATTATCCATGCGAAGAATACGCTTCATAATGTTGAATTATCAACTTACTAATATGATCAAAATAATGAGTAAATATAATTCTTCTTGCCAGATCCCAACAAGCCACAGAAAAATAGTTTTCCGATATAGACATGCCATGAAGAATACCATCTGAATTCATAAGAGAAACCGGATTTAGAAACCCAAGTCTTTATGAGCAATAAGAGATGTATAAAAGATAAATTCAATCCCAGTGTCACACCAAGATATAAGAATAACTGATCCCATGAACAATTGATTCCAAGTACCCCACCAAGATAGAATCATCCACATCAAAACATTAATTCCATGCCAAGCTAGAACTATAGCTAATCTACAGTAGATTACTTCCTTTGAGTAGCTAATTCCCTTAACAGAATTCACATATGAAGAATGAAGAAATATCCCAAACTCCAATAAAGGCTTTAAAACAATATCTCCAACAAACAAGAGACTAGTATAATCTCACATAATAATAAATATGATTTAAATATCATTATTCAAAAGTGTGAAAGGAGTAATGATACCGGCATATTGCAAAGAGGTTCTAAAGTTGATTCGTTGGGAAGGAGGGAAGAGAATCCATGCTTAAATGGATCATTAAATAGCAGTGGTGCTATAGGGACTGAGAATGAAGTTAATTCAACCCCAATGATAACAGCGAATGGTGTGCTCGAGGATGCCGATGCAAACGGTTGCCAATCGTGCAGAATTTCAAATGATAAAGGGAAGGAATGTATTATGGGCCAGGATAATGGGCTGGTAAGTGTGTCAAAAGTGCCTGCTTCATGTGATATAGGTAGCCCGGTCAAGGATGGCATGGATATGGGCCTTATTATCCAGGAGAAGTTTCATGACCCAATTAAGAAAAGACTTGATAAGAGGGAACGGTGTGTTTGTGGATGTTGATGCAAACGGCTACCAAACAAGTCAAAGCTTAAATGATTGAGGGAAGGGATGTCTTATGGGTCAGGGTAATGGGTAGGTAAGTGTGTTAAATGGGCCTGCTTTAGTTGATATAGTTAGTCCGTCCAAGATTAGTGCGGTTTTGGGCCGTAATACCCAGAAGAAGGTTGTTGATCCAATTAAGAAAAGGCGCCAAAGCTCTATAAAGTAATTGGGGAAGAAAGTATAACCATCTACAAATCAGAGGGGTAATCCAAAGACGAAGGTCAAAGAAATCTCTTCAAGCAAGAGATTATCAGGAGAAGCTAACATGGATGAGGGTGTTATGGCTGATCCAAGACATGATTCATCTTCTATAGTATCATCCTTACCTTCACAGAATATAAGGAACAGGAACACCATCCTGCTTAATCAAATGGAAATGCAATGTGTGAAGGAAGTAGAGTAGACCATCGCCTTAGGCAAGAGGTTGGGGATTCACTTCAATGATAATGAGGTATGGTACATTACAAAATTAAAAAAGCTTGAATGGGGTGATGTTGAGAAAGGCCAAAGAAAAGGCAGGGGTTTTGCAGTAGACAAGTCTTCTGTGGTTGCCTACTTTGTAGGTGTTTATATTTTTGTTTCAATGAAAATATTAACATGGAACATTAGGGGACTTGGAGGGCAACTGAAGAAAAGTATGGTTAAAAAAGTTGTTAATGGAAGGGGTGTTGACATGCTCATGATCCAACAATCTAAGTAGGAGGAATATAATGGATGGAAGGCCAAATCATTGTGGGGAAGTGATAATATGGAATGGGAGGCTGTCATCTTGGTGGGTGCCTCTAGAGGTCTGATTACTTTATGGGAAAAGGACTTCTTTGTAGTTTCGAAGAAAGTTTTGGATAAAAACTTCATCTTTCTCGAAGGGGTAATGCTAGGAAGTTTCAGATGTGCTCTAGTTAATGTTTATAGCCCAAAAGCAATTGAGAACCAGAAGTTGTTATAGGAGAAGCTGCTGGAGTTCCTATTTGTCTAGGTGGTGACTTCATTCAGATTCTAAGAATTTCAGAAAGGTCAACCTGCTTTAGAGTGGATGCTGGCATAAGAGCTTTTAATGATTATATGTCGGCCATGGATCTATCTAACTATCCAATGCAAGGTAGGAAATTTACCTGGACTAATATGCAATAGAATGAGGTGTTGAGTAGACTGGATAGGTTTTTGCGTTGCTATGACTAGGTGGGGAAATTCTGCTTCTCTTAGTGGGATTTACAAAGGGTTTTTTCAGATCATTGTGCTATGCTCTTAACTGATGAAGTTAAGGAAATTGGGCTCAAAACATTTCAGAGCTTTTGAATCCTAGTACAACCTCAAATCCTTCTCAAAGCTGGTGTCAAAGTATTGGACTGAGACCCAAATTAAGGGTTAGGGAGGGTTTGTATGTCTCAAAAGTTTGTAAGGATTGAAACTTCGAATTAAAAAATGGAAAGCAACTGGGTGTGTTAATTAGAATGATAGGATAAAGTGTGTGGAACAGGAAATATTAAGGCTAGAAATTCAAAAGAAAGATCCCCCACCATATCAGGTTCCAGTGGAAGTCATTAGAGATTTGAAGAAGGAGCTTGGTCACCTGCATTTAAAAGAAGATGATGATTTGAGGTAGAGATCTAGAGTCTTATGGATGCAGAAGGGGGATAGTAACTCAAGTGTTTTTCATGTTTCTGTTAAGTCAAGGCAGAAGAGGAATTTTGTAGGGCAATTGATGGTTAATAGAGCTGTGGTGGTGGATCCAGGTCAAATAAAGCATGAATTATATTCATTTTGTAAAGACAACTTCAATGAGCAAATGAAGAATAGACCTTTCTTCAAAGGAAGTCTCAGGAAAAAACTTAGTGTGGAAAGTAGTGAGTCTTTAGAGGGAGAGTTTGATAATAAAGAGATTTGGGGTGTGGTTAAGTCTTCCAATGGCTGTAATGCCCCAAGTCCTAATGGTTTTAAATTGAGTTTCATTAGTAAATTCTGGAAGGTGTTGAAATCTAATATCTGCAGGTTTGTGAAGGAATTTGCTGCTAATGCAAAACTTGCAACAGGGTTGAACTCCTCTTTTATTATCCTCATCCCCTAAGAGGACCTTCCCGAGAGCCTATCAAGTTATAGACCCACTAGTCTTGTGTCATCTGTTTACAAGATTTTAGCCAAAGCTCTAGCCAATAGGTTGAAAAGGAAGATGAACGAAATTATTAGTGTCAACCAATCAGCTTTTATCTTAGGTAGACATTGGTTCGCCCTCAATTAACACGTCGGAGGCAGTTGTAGTTTAAATGGAGGCATCCCCATTATCATGTTCGCCCATGGAATTTGTATCAATCTAGCAATAGAAATAAGCGCAATCTAAGAATTATCCAAATTAAAATTACAACACAAGGATGGTACTAAATCTATGAGGACTAAAACATAAACCAAAAATCTTTAGGGATTTATTGATGGGTTTTTACTATTACTTAGGTAATTAATTGAAAGTGACAATTAAAATACTAATTTGAACAATTAAAATCTAAATAACACAATTTAATCAACTTGATAATTCTACCACAACTAAAATAATTAAAACTAAATTAATTTCAAACCAATAGAAATTTGAGTGAAAATAAGTCGGAATTTAAATTGAATAAAAAGGGGGTTCGGGTGCAATTGCTTTAATCAACCAACTTTACCATGGAATTTGGAAGAGGAAGTTTGGGTTAACTCAAATTAAGGATCTGCCAAAGGATCCTTGATTCGGAAGATTTAGTTTTGAAAATCTAGGGTTCTCTAATTAATTTGGAATTAGATTTAATCACATTTGAGAGGTTCTTAGAAATAAATCCCATGTTATTAACTATGATTATAGATCTAAGTTTTCTACAACAATCAATTCCAAAAATAGAGAAAAACACTATATATATATGTTCAATGGGATTTAGAAACTTCTTTTTCACTTCCCATGCCTTCCTTGGAGGAGCTTCACATTTGCACCCAAACGATAGGTTTAGCTAGAGGATTCCATAGAAGAAAGCTTGCCAAAATACACAACTACCATCCAAAACTATAAATCTAGAATTTATTGAACAAAACTCTTGTTTAAAATTACAAAGAAATTATGAGAAAGATTACAAGAAATAAGACAAGAATCTAGTTAGAATTTATCCCTAAACCAAATACAAAATCCTCACTACAAAATCCACACCTAATACAACCAAAATACAACATTCCCCTCAGATTTCCCCTATTCTCGCCACACAATCGCTCCAAAAAAATATATATCCCCTTCCTTCGGCTGCGGCTAGGTTTTAGGGCACAAACTGCGCAATCTGTTCGAAATGCTTCCGATGCGCGTCCGAAGTGCGTCCGGACGCACCGTTCGGATGGTAAAATAACTGTTTGGACGGTTGTTTTACCATCTGAATGGCTAGCCTGACAGTCCGAACGCTCTTCGGACATAAAATCACGACTCTGGAATGGTTTCAGACTCAAAAACTCGACTTTGGAACTCCTTCATTTGACGTAGCGTTCAAACGGTGTCCTGCGCATCTGAACGGTGAAACCACCGTCAGAACAATACGTTCAAATGGTAAAATCACCGTCTGGACAGTTAGTCCAAACAGTGAAATCACCGTCCGAACGGTGCGTTCGGATGGTCTCCTGTACTTTTTGCCCATTTTTGCTTTTTTAGCTTGAAAAACCTACAATACGCAGATAAAAACAGTTTGGAACAATTTATTGCTAAAATCATATTCTAATAAATATATTGGGGCTAACAAACAACTAATTAGGGAACAAAGATTACACTTTTAGAGTGAAATCAACACCCCCCAACTTAGCTTTTGTTAGTCCCTAGCAACATAAAAAAAGAGATATGTACAGAAAGTAAAGTCCTCTTTTAGGGGAATCCCGAGTGCATTCAGTATATGCACCAAGCCTTTAAACCCCTATGTTATCCATAGCGGACGAGTGGTGTCTCGTGAGAGTTTTCAGTGATGATACCCACAAACATCTCTTTGTGAACAGTAATTCAAGATAAAATTAAGAAAAATATGCTCTACCCACTCAAGAAATCAATGGATACACTCCAAACTTCAAACAAATATAAGAGTATGCAAAAATTCATACAATACAGAGGTTCATGTGTGTGGGTGAAGAATCATACTAAATAGCACAAATGAAACTCTCTTATACAAATCTAACCCTTTAAAGCTTTGATTCAATCCTCACCGGCATACACTCAGAATTAAAGATCCACATGGTTCTCACAATGATATGTTCAACAATGGAGTAAGTGTAGTAGTCAATATAAATAAACATATCCAATACAAGAATCGAAAAAGATATAAGTGTATCAACTTCGGCATAACTTCAAGAAGGAACATTCATAGATGAGTAGTGATTCAAAGAATTGACAAGATAAAGCTTTTACTCTAATGGAAATTACAATCAAGCATCCTTGGATCAATTAAGTGATTTGAAAAAGGAAGAGGTATAAGGTAGGAATGATGAGAAGTAAGTACAAATCAAATCATGTGTGCATGAGATGACGAATGAATATCATTTCCAACTCCTGTCTTTTTATGCACCCAAGTTTTCATATACATGAACATTCTTAATTTGCACAATTCCTTCTTTCTCTACTTTGCGGCCAACCCACATAATACTCCCTTTTTACTTTGATATTTTCAACTCTACCATATACCCGCTTTTCTATTGACCTTCCCAACCAATCTCATTTTTTATTGTTCATCATTTTTTTCTTTTTTTTTTTAACTATAAATCTTTTTCCCCTATAGATGTAAGGGAAATGGAATACCACTACTACAATTGTATCTCTCGAAGAAGAATTTGGTGACAAATGAAATAAAGGAGGTGTATGGTAAATAAAAGGGAGTTAATGGCTATTAAGAAGGATATGGGTCTAGAATCACGTCTAAGGTGCCAAGTTGTTACATTTGATAGAGTAAAAGTGTTAATGTCATGATCGAAACTCATCTTATGAACAAAATGCAAGCATAATGAAGTTATTCAAGAGAAACGAGGGAGAAATATCAATCCTTGAGTAAATGTAAATGCTCAGAAAGGCAATAAATACTCTAAAACTCACAAGGTAATAATCTCCATTAGTTAGGGATGAAAATCTAGAATCAAGTAACAAATGATGTCATACAGCATAACTTGCGCTCAAAGTGAATAACTCTCTACTAATGCATGAATTAAGATCTCCGCAAGGAGTTAGAAGTAGGAAAATGAGTCCATCTCAACTTAAGTTGGGTTATACTGTCACAAATAGTGGTACGGTGCATCAGAAATGAAGGGTTAACACATCCATCACAATAACTGAAAAAGAGCCTATATAAAGAGAGACAGGAATAGATGTGCGAACGTAATGAAAATTGATACCGATACCATACAATACCAAAATCTCCATAAAAATGATACAAGTGAATAAAATATACCAATGTCTAAGCACGCTTGTACATAAACAATTAAAAAATACAGAGTAGAGATAAAGGTTATGCAGTAAAGGATGTACAGTAGAGAAAGCTCAAAAAGTAATCCACTATGTCAAAACAGGGTTTTAAATACAAGCATGATGTAATGACATGCTACGTGTGTACAAGATGCATCTAAACCCTAGACTATGGCAAATGATCCCCATCGTCATTAAGGGGTGGTGCGGTAGCTGTCCTTAGAGCCCAGACCTCAACAAATAACTCCTCGATGATCCTAGTCTGGCCTCGGGTCTGACCCTCAAGTGTAGTGATATACTCAATCTGGACTCGGATTTGGCCCTCTAGTGTAGTAATATGAACAACGTGTGAGGCCTGAGCAACTAATTATAAGGTCTAGACGCTAGGCTGCTCCCGCAGTCGTGGCATTCTCCAGCCTTGCAATATCAGTAGACTATTATGTCGATGCTGCAGCTAAAACATCCAATGTCTGCTGCATCTACACAAGCATCTGCAATCACTGGTCTGGTATTTGAGGTGGCTGGAAGTGCTGATACTGGTGTTGTTGATCCTGCAGCTGCTCAAAATGAATATGTGGGTCATATCGGGTAGGATCCACAAGGTCTAGCTGCTCCTAATTAGGCATCGATGGCTATTACTGCTACTGCTACTACTGCTGCTACTGCTGTTGAGCAACCATCTGTGGAGGTGGCTGCTGCTATTGCTGTTGCTGAAGCACTCTACGTGACTTGAGTCCCTGCTGAATGGTGAACGTATCAACTGGCTCCCTCGACAGTTGGTGTTGAGTCAAACCTATAATAGGGCCCGCAAGTGCGATCTCGATCACCCGGGTCAGGAAAATCCAGAATGGGATAGAACCCTGAGCATGCGGGTACAAACATTCCTTCGCGAGCACTCTAAACATATATAGCAGGAGATTTATGGTCTTCCCTATCCCTATGGCCCACAAAAGACTCGCCCTACCCCTCTTAATAGCAAAATGTCTAGCCATAGGGTAAATGGAATGACAATAAAAAATGAAAAGGGGGGAGTAGATTGGGAGCAACACTCTAGCTGGCAACTGTCATCGACCAATCCACTGAGTGCCTGGGAAACAGACCTCAGTGGATACAACCTCAAAGTCCTTAGGGGTTCCCCTAGATGGAAAACTAAACTGAGGATCTACCACTCTAGGCAGTCCTATAACCCTTGCAAAAGTACTGGGCGTGACCTTAATGTCGTGCCCCCTAACCTAGGATAAGATCCACTCATGCCCTGGAGTAATACAGCAGATGGACACTTTCACCATGAACTTGGCGAGCAAAGTAAAAATAGCCTCCCCTGTAAAGGTAGTGAGAGGGACCCAACCCCTGGTCTCGAAAACATCAGTCTATAAAAACCCGAGGTCCCTAAACTAGTCTAAGTCCATCCTACACTCTGATACAAGGCCCCGCCTAATCCAAGTCTAGGAGAATGATTAGAAAACATCATTCGATACAAAACGATGAGGATCATAGGCTAAGGGTGGTTATGCCCCTACTAGGGCAGTTGGAAGGGCACCTGGGGCCTTTCTGCTTGCCATACTGTACTCGATCAAAGTATAAAAACTGTAGGTAAACAATAACTAACTACGAGGAAAAGGTATAGGAATACCTAGAGAAGCGTGAAATGACGGGCTGAAGAGTCAGGGGCAGTGCTCGAGTTCTAGCAGGGTGTTACTAGCATCCAAAAGCTCTCAAAACTTCTCTTTATAATGTTTGTAGTGAGTTTAAACTCACTTCGGACGCACATTTATAGACACTGGAGCACCATTCGATGTGCGTTCGAAGTGTGTTCGGACAGTGCGTCCGAACGGTAAATATGCATTCGAATGGTGGAAAATGCGTTCGGACAACTAAAAATGCATTCAGACAGTGCATTCGACGCGTATCTAAACATCGTCCAAACAGTCATTGATTGCGTCTAACCAACCGTCCGAACGGTGCATCCAGAGGGTAAATCAAAAATTTTTGAAAAATAAAGAAAAAGCCCAAAAAAAAATGTAAAACAATGACTCCAAACTAAAAAGGCTACAAATGTGAAAAATAAAACCTACAAAAATTACAAATTTATACAACGAAAAAGCTCCAAACAAGCTCGTCCAACCCCCACTTAAAAGATTGCATTGTCCTCAAAGAAAAATAAAAAAACATGTAGATCGGGGACAAAATCAAGGGGGGCAGGGTCTTAGTCGGGCCATCGTCAAATCAAGATTGGGGGATCAATGAGATCCACATAACCTACCTCGCCATGGAAAGGCTCGAAGTAGGGTTTTAACCTTTGCCCGTTGACCTTGAAAGGCGTGCCATTTTAAAGATTTTGCACCTCAATAGCACCATAGAAAAATTTTTCCTTGATTCGATAGGGGCTAGACCACTTACTTCCCAACTTTTCCGAAAAGAGATGTAACTAGAAATTATAGTGAAGAACCTTTTGACCAGCATGAAAAATTTTTTGTTAAATGTGTTGGTCATGATGGACTTTCATCTTTGCCTTTGAAATTTTTGCGTTCTCATACACATCATTTCTTATTTCATCAAGTTCATTCAGTTGTAACTCACGGTGGTTGCTGGTTTCACCCAATCCCTTATTATATTCTTGAATTTTCCAATATGCCTTGTGTTCTACCTCAACTGGGAGGTAACACGCTTTTCCATACACAAGACGATATGGGGAGGCACCGAGAATGGTTTTGTACGCCATTCGATAGGCCCACAATGCATCAATTAACCACAAAGACCAATCCTTTGGAGATGGATTTACCGTCTTTTCTAAGATTGTCTTGATTTCTCGATTAGCTAATTCGACTTAACCTTAAGTTTGAGAATGGTATGGCAAGCCAACCTTGTGAACAATGCCGTATTTTCTCATAAGTACCCCTATTGGCTTATTTCAAAAATGGGAGCCACCATCACTTATGATGGCTCGAGGCATACCGAACTGGGAAAAGATGTATTCTTTTAAAAATTTGACCACAACATGATAGTCATTGGTCCGTGCCACGATAGCCTCTACCCATTTTGAAACATATTTAATTACCACTAGAATGTAGAGATACCCAAAGGAACCAGGAAAAGGGCCCATAAAGCCAATGCCCTAACAGTAAAAAAAAAACTTCCAAAACAAGAACATGATTACGGGGCATCATATGTTTCCTAGTAAGGCTCCTTAGCCTTTGGCATGTATGACAAGCCACACAAAAAGAATGAACGTCTTTAGACATTGTAGGCCAGTAAAGTCCACTTTGTAAAATTTTTGCCACAGTTCTTCTCGATGAGAAGTGGCCCCCATAAGCATGAGAATGATAAAATCCCATTACACATTGGAATTCATCATCCAGCACACATCGCCTCACAACTTGATCCGACCAATTTTTAAACAAGTGAGGCTTATCCGAAAAGAATTGCCTCACCAGCCGAAAGAATTGCCTCACCAGCCGAAAGAATCGTCTCTTCTCCAATAAAGACCAATGAGAGGGGACTGCTTTCGTGGCCAAAAAGTTGGCCACATCGGCATACCTCGGAGTTAAGGCATGATTCATGACATTGCAAGACATAAGTTGTTCATGAGGAAAGTCTCGCAAATAGGAGAGTTATTTTTTGTAGGTTGCTTAAAAGGGAGGCGAGATAAATGATCCATAACAACGTTTTTCACTCCCTTTTTATCCCTAATTTCAAAATTAGATTCTTGAAGAAGGAGAATCTGTCGCGCCCAGATTTTTCGCACTCGAGAAATACTCACCCAAGCGGAAAAAATGTTGTACTCTCTCGTTAGAACTCACCTTCCTAGAAGAATGAGTGCGACTAGGTTTAAATTGAAAATAGGTTTGAATAAAGGGCTTTTGAAAAACATTTGGAGTTGCCACCTAACTTGATTAAGGTGAGTTAGGTCACCTAAAAACTAAGCATAATCCGAAGACTACACTTAGGGTTTTGGAAAAACGGTTTGAAAATATCTCCTCAAGAGAGGGTTTTTAAGGAAAACAGGTTGTTTGGCAACCTTTGGAAAACATTTAGCCCTTTTTAGAAATATGACTCATTTTTGGTCTTTGAAATCAGTGATCCTAGGTTCGGAGGTTGGTTACGTGTAGGGAAGACGCACTAAGCTATCACCCTACCCCGCCCTTTCGGTACCTACATGTCAATCTACCCTAGATTCACCTATGAGAGTCTTTAATTAACTAATAGTTCAACCCTATTCACTTTAGAAAAACAATGTTTGAAAAACTAATTTAGCATGATGCATGATATGCAAGTGCAAGATGAAAGAATTGAAAAATAGAAATTGATTTGAAAAGAAATTGATTTGATTTGAAAATAGATTTGAAAAGATGGAATTGAAACTGGAAACTTTGAAAACTTGGAAATAGGAATCTGAAAATAGCAATTTTGAAATTGAAATTTGAAAATTGATTGGAATTTGAAATTTGGAAAGATTTTGGAAACCACACCCATGAGGGTGGAATCGAAAGTTTGAAAAGTATTGTGACCGCACCTATGAAGGTTGCCTACGTATCCCTTTGGGAGAATCAGGTCAGTCGTAGTTCGGACCAGAGTCCGATTGAAAATAGATTGATTTGAAAAGAGAGATTGGATTGAAAGAAAGAGATTGAATTGAAAATTGGATTTGACTTGAGATTAGAAAAGGGGATTGGAAATTGAAATTAGAAAGATTGGACTTTGATTTGAAAAGATTGATTTTGGAAAGACTTGGTTTTGGAAAAGAGAAGGTTTAAGAAAACCTAGACTTAGGAAAGAGAAGAGACTTAGGAAAGATTTGACTTGACTTGGAAGGTTTAGGAGATTAGGAAAAATTGGATTTAGGAAATGTTTGAATTTAGGAAAGGTTCGATTTAGAAAAGTTTTGAAATTAGGAAAGTTTCAACTTAGGAAAGCTTTGAATTTGGAATGTTTCAACTTTAGGAAAATTTTGAATTAGGAAAGTTTTGAAAACAAGGAAGTTTTGAAAATAAGAAAGTTTCGTTTTAGGAAAGGTTTGAAAAAGGAAAGTTTTCAGTTTAGGAAAGTCTTAAATTAAGAAAGTTTTGAGTTTAAGAAAGTCTTAGATTTGGAAAGATTTGAAGTTTAAGAAAGTTTAGAATTTAGAAAGTTTTGAATTTGGAAAGATTCAAAATTTAGAAAGTTTAAGATTTAGAAAGTTTTATGGTTTTAGGAAATCTTAAGATTAAGAAAGGTTTGAGGTTAGGAAAAGTTTGAAAACTTAGGTTTGAAAAGTTAAGATTTGAAAAGATGGTAGAATTAGGAAAGGGTTGAATTAAGAAAGATTTGAAAGTTGAGTCTTAAAGTTTAGGAAAGATTTTATGTTCAAGTTTTGGGAACTTAAGGTTTAGGAAAGTGGGAGTTTAGGAAGGATGTGAATTAGGAAAGATTTGGATTAGGAAGGGATTGGATTTGGTTTCTAAAAACAAGGGTTTGATTTTGTTTCCAAAAACGGAGGATAGGATCTAGTTTCCTAAACAGGGAGATTGGATTTGGTTTCCTAAAGCAAAGGTTTGATTCTGTTTCCTAAAGGGAAGATTTGACTTTGGCAAGGATTTGGAAAAGGAGATTCTAGAAACCCTAGATTTGGAAAATTCTAGTTTCGATGTAGAAAAGAGGTTTTGAAAACATGTATAGTTTGGATGTGAAAACTAGAGGTTTTGGAAACCTAGGTTTAGGGCAAAGTTTGAAAATCGTGTTTTTGGAAAGAAAACTAGGATTTCCTAATTGTGGGTTCTAGGGTTTGGTTTGGGCTCTAAGGAAAGAGTTTCTTTTTTTTTTTGGAAAACGTGTTTTTGGAAACGAAGGTTTTCTAGAAGGGAATCCTAGGGAGGAGTTTTTTTGGAAAGCATGTTTTTTGGAAACGTAGAGTTTAGAAAGAAAATCCTATAGGGGAATTTCTAGAAGGAAGATTCCGGGAGGAGAGTTTTTAGAAAGATTTTTAGGGAGTGTTTTTAGAAAGTGAATTTTGAGGAAAGAAAGTTTTGGAAAGGAGTTGAAAAAGGGAGTTTTGAAAAAGAGATTTTGAAAGGGAGTTTTTGAAACCAATTTTGAAGAGGGGAGTTTTAGGGAAGTATGTTGAAAAAGAGATTTTTAGGAAGAGATTTTTAAAGAGAGTTTTTGGAAAGTATAAAAACATCTCACTTTCCTAAAACAATTCTAGCCATAAGAGGACTAGAATCACTTTAAGAAAGTGGTTTTGAAAACAAGGTTTGAAAATATAGACCAAAAGGCCACTTTTAATATAACACTTTTCTAAAGCAACCCTAGCCATGGAAAGGCTAGAATCACCCTAGAATTGTGATTTTGAAAACAAGTTTTTGAAAGAGAGATTTGGATGCAATTTTGAAAACAAGTTTAAAAACGTTTTGAAAAACAACTTTGAAAACAGTTTTTGGAAGATGCAAGACTATGATATGCACAATGCAATTTGGGGGTCGTGAACATACAAGGCTAAGGCTTCACCACATAATCAAGGGGGCCGGACCCACATGGTCTTTGGTTAGACTAGAAGAAAGCCCCCGACACGGTGACTCTCCCATAGCCCAATCCTACACATGGACCGGGAATCCCCTTGTTTCAAGCATGCAAAGAAAGGGGGGGAAAGAGATGGGGGATTAAAATAGAGAAAACCCAAGTGGGTTGGAGAGGGAAGAGAGAGGGGGGAGTGCGGAAATTTAAAGAGAAAACCTACCTTATATCTTCTTTAATTTGCGCGCCGCGCTGTCTTCAATCTTCGGTCTTCGTCTTGATCTTCTTCTTCAACCTTCAAGGGTTGTCTTCAAATTTTGGATGGCAGCTCTTCAAGTCTTCCAAAGATGGTTGAAGGATAGTGTATGAGTGTATGGGGGTGTGTATGAGTGTATAGGAGGCTAGGGTTTGTGTATAGTGGCTAGGGTTTGGGAAAACCTAGGGAGGCTAGGGTTTTGGAGGTACTCAAGCTCTGTATATCGAATTGTGTGATTCCTAGGTTAAGTTTGCAGACCCCTTTCACGTTGATCGAAACTCTGTATTTATAGAAGTTGGACAAGCCTGGCGCCTGTTGCAGTGGCGCCAGGGCAAAATTTATACTGGCGCCACTCTTAGTAGCGCCAAGCCATTTTTTGGCTTGGCGCCACTGCTAGTGGCGCCAGCCATTTAGGAAATAATTAAGGTCGGCAAGCAACGTATCTTTGACTAAATTTGGGCGCCTGTACTAGTGACTACCATGTAAACTTTAGCCTGGCTTCACTAGGAGTGACTCCGGAAAGTCCGGGAATGATTTGAAAGAGCCGGGAGTGACCCGGAAGGCTGGAAAGGAGCAGGAATACTTAAAATAGTGTCCTGGAGGTATTTGACTTGAAAAGTGAGGATTGGATGTGTCGGAAAGGTTGACCGAGCCTTTAGGGGCAAAACGGTCAATCGGACCGGAAAACTGCCGGGACAGACTCAAACTGTCCCAGAAGAAGACTTGGGATCTGGAAACATTATTTAGAATGTTCACAGAGGTTGCCGGTTTGATTCCCAGGGCCGGCGTGGTCGGAAATGGAGACCGGCCCACCAGGGGCAAAATGGTCATTTTGTACCGGGTTTGCCGGAACTGACTCGGAATGGTCCGAAAAGGTAAAGGAAGGTTGAGAATACTATAAAAAGTATTCTCAAGGGGTTACCGGTTTGATACCCAGAGCCGGTGTGGTTCCCGAGGCATTCGGATGCCTAGGGGCAAAATGGTCATCTTGACCGAAAAGTCTCGGAAAAGGTCCTAAGGGTAGTCTGGTCCTTTTTCACCGAAGTGAGCTAACAAACACGGGTATTGACCTAGGTTTTGAGTGTTTCCGCCACTCTAACGGTGTGAGTATTTCCGCTACTCGGACGGGGTTGAAGATTTGTGAGTATTTCCGCTACTCAGACGAGGTTGATGATTTGAGAGTATTTCCGCTACTCGGACGGGGTTGATGATTTGGGAGTATTTTCGTTACCCTAACGGTTTTATGAGTATTTCCGCTACTCTAACGGGTCTATGAGTATTTTCGCTACTCTAACGGTTGAGTATTTCCGCTACTCTAACGGTTCTGTGAATATTTCCGCTACTCTAACGGTTGAGTATTTCTACTACTCGAACGGCCCTGTGAGTATTTCCGCTACTTTAACGGTTGTGTGAGTAGTTTTGCTACTCGGACCGTCTCGAGGAATAAACTGTCTCGAAAGAGGGATTGGAAAGGGGTCTTATCATCTCCGAAGAGACGTGCCTGGATTGGAACCGTCTCGAGGAATAAACTGTCTCGAGAGAGGGATTGGAAAGGGGTCTTACCGACTCCGAAGAGACGTGCCTGGGTTTTGAGTGTTTCCGCCACTCTAACGGTGTTGTGAGTGTTTCCGCCACTCGGACGGTTTTGTGAGTGTTTTCGCCACCCTAACGGTTTTGTGAGTGTTTCCGCCACTCTGACGGTTTTGTGAGTGTTTCCGCCACTCTGACGGTTTGGTGAGTGTTTCCGCTACTCTGACGGTTTTGTGAGTGTTTCCGCCACTCTCACGGTTTTGTGAGTAGTTTTACTACTTGGACCGTCTCGAGGAATAAACTGTCTCGAGAAGGGGATTGGAATTGGAATAAGAAAGGATAATGCCCCTAAGGGCATTTTGGTCATTTTGCCTCTATTTGGGCCTGACAGGCCCGCGAAGCGATGAAAAGACGAAATTTGGACTAGAGGATTGGATTCGATTGGAATATGTCCATAATGACTCGAAAACAAGTCTGGACGGAGTGTAGACTGCCGAGCGGTCAAAAATGGGGTGCTTACAGAATCCACATAATCAATCTAGGCTTTGCATCTTGTTTGGACAAAAGGTATTTAAGGGCAGCGTGGTCGATGAAAACTATTACTCTAGAACCCACCAAGTATGATCGAAACTTGTCCAAAGAAAAGATGATGGCCAACAATTCTTTCTCAGTGGTTGTATAATTCACTTGGGCCTCATTCAATATTTTGCTCGCGTAATGGAGCACATAAGGTTTCTTATCATTTCTTTGGCCTAGAACGACCCCCACGGCGAAGTCACTAGCATCTCATATGAGTTCAAAAGGTAGGCTCCAATCTGGAGGTTGGATTATGGGAGCCGTAGTCAAGTGATTTTAAAATTTGTCAAATGCTAGTTGACAAGATGAAGTCCATTTGAATGGAGCGTCTTTTGCCAAAAGGGCACATAGAGGCCTAGAAATGGTACTAAAAGATTGAATGAAACGCCGATAAAAAACGGCATGCTCAAGAAATGACCTCACATCCTTAACATTCCTAGGGGCAGGTAGCTTTTGATAAGCTTAACCTTAGCGAGATCTACCTCAATGCCCCTTCCAGAAATGAAGTGGCCAAGAACTATACCATGTGTCACTATGAAGTGACATTTCTCCCAGTTCAAAACAAGATTGCTCTCTTCACATCTCTTAAGTACCGACTCAAGATTTTCAAGACATTAGTCATAGGTGTCCCCATACACCGAAAAATCATCCATAAAGACCCCCAACATTCATTCTACCATATCATTAAAAATGCTAATCATGCATCTTTGAAATGTGGAGGGAGCATTACATAGCCCGAAGGGCATTCGTTTGTTAGCAAAGGTGCCAAATGGGCATGTGAATATGGTCTTGTCTTGGTCTTCCATGGCTGTCTCCAATTGGTTATAGCCGGAGTAACCATCCAAGAAATAATAATAAGCTTGTCCCGCTATCCTCTCTAAAACTTGGTCAAGAAAGGGTAGGGGAAATGATCATTGGTGGTTACGACATTAAGGTGATAATAGTCAATACACATACACCACCCAGTTTGAATTCGGATACTTATCAATTCATTATTCTCATTTTTTACTACCATTACCCCAAACTTTTTGGGGATCACTTGGGTGGGACTCATCCATTTAGAGTCGGCAATTGGGTATATAATACCCGCATCAAAGAGCTTTTAAACTTTGCCCTCACAACTTCTTTCATTGTTAGGTTCAATCGCTATTGCATTTGGAGCACCGGCTTAGCCCCTTCCTCAAAATAAATGCGATGAGTGCATACAAGAGGGCTAATGCCGTGTAAATCGACGATTGTCCAACCTATGGCCTTACGGTGATTCTTGAGCACCTCCAATAAACTCTTCTCCTGAGCCTTCATTAGTGATGAAGATATCACTATGGAAAAAGATTCACCCTCACCCAAAAATACATATTTGAAGGTAGAAAGTAAAGGCTTCCTATTGGGCATAGGAGCCTTAAGTTCTGATGGTTGGGGCTTAATAGGATTAGGAATCAAAGGCTCAAAAGTGGAGGTCCATTGACCCACCGCCATTGTAGGACAAACCTTTAGACTGCTATCCTCACTAACAACATCCCTGTCTTCCTCACCTTCTAAGCAATCAAGACCCCCACCAAATATCAACATTTTAGTCAATGGGTTTTCTATACTATGCCTCTCAAAGTGCTCTTACACTATAGAGTCAATAAGGTTCACTTCCTGGACATCCTCTAAATCCCCCAATTGCCTCCTTGCATTAAACATGTTAAGCTTGACAGAAATATTTTCAAAGGATAATTTCAAGAAACCCCCTCGCACATGGATGATGGCATCACATGTGACTAGAAATGGTCTACCCAAAATGACAGGAGTATGGTATTAGGCATTAGGGTCTACTACCGATTGGGTATCTAAAACTACAAAATCAGTCTGGTAATAAAACTTCTCAACTTGCCCTAAGACGTCCTCCACTATCCCCCTAAGGGCCTTGATAAAGCAATCTGTTAGTTAAAGTGTGATCCAAGTAGGTTTTAACTCACCTAATCCCAGTTCCTCATACACTGAGTGTGGTAATAAATTCACACTCGAGCCTAAGTCCAAAAGGCAACCCTCTATCCTATGGTCTCCTATGATGCATGTTACGGTAGGACAACCCGAATCTTTGTACTTAAGAGGGATCTTGACCTGGACCACGGAATGGACATTCTTACCAAGAAAGACATTCTCTCTTACATTCAACCTCCTCGTAACAGTGCATAAATCTTTAAGAAATTTAGCATAAGAGGGCACTTGTTTTAAAGCTTTTAAGAGAGGTAGATTTATTTTGACTTTCTTGAAAATCTTATAAATTTCAGAACTCAAATGGTTCTTTGGTTTGGCTAGTCGATGGGGAAATGAGGCGTGAGCTAAGATCTCACATTCCTCCCTTAAGGCTTCCTCACCCTTGAGTACGAAGGACACACACTTTTCTTTCCTCTCACTATTCCCCTCCTCACTCTTCTTCTCCTTCTCACTCGGCACTCTCTTCCCCTCTCTCTTTTCACTAGGCTCTTTCTCTCTCCCACTCTACCAACCGACCCCTCAACTACCTTAGACACCTCGCCCTTACCCTTAGGATCACTAGGAGGAATGATCTTGTCAATAGCCTTATCACTTCTCAAAGTGGTGATGCCTTGTACTTGCTCATGGCTAGAAGATGGTTGGTTCAAGGTCTCAGTGGAATGCACATACCTAGATGCATTTGGTTGAGGTTGTGCAAGTAACTTACCTTTCTCAGTAAGGGTCAAGGCTTATATGAGAAGAGTCAATTGACTATTAATGTCATCCAATGTCTTATCAACCCTTGAATTTACCCCTCCTTGGGTTTGAATAAATTGTTGAAGGGTGTCCTCTAACGGTCTTCTATATGGGGGTTGATAGGTGTTGGAATAAGCTTGAAGCGAAAGTTAGAATGGTTTTGGTTAGGTTGGGAATGATGTAACCGGTGGAGGTTGGTATTGTTGTGGTTGTGATGGGGAAAGAGGTGTTTGATAAGATTGAAGGTTATGATACCCTCCTTGATAAGCTTGGGGATTAGAAGTCCCCTCGTTATGCCATCCAAATTAGGATGATCCCTCCATTCTGGGTTATAGGTGTTGGAGTAGAGGTTTCCCGTCCTCGATTGTAGTGGCCAATAGCATTAACTTGGCCATGCAAGGCCTCTTTAATACTTGGAATGATCGGGCACGATATAGTGTCATGCTCTTTGGTTTCACACACAACACACTTCTTTAAGTTCTTCACTCCCCATCGAATTACCCTTCTTAAACTCTAAGGCTTCTAGTTTTCTTGCCATGGTGGCAAGCCTAGTATTCACATCACCAACCTCTTTCAATTGGTATTTTGCCTTTTGTGTGTTGGGCCTCCCTTTGGGATTTTGGGTCCCAATGGTTACCCAATCATGAGCCAAATTCGTGAGGTAATCAAAATAGGAATAAGCTTTGTGAGGTTGCTTATCCATGAAAGTTCCCGCACACATAGTCTCAACGAATTGTTTTAGTTAGAGCTTGAGAGAAGCATAGAAGATGTTAATGATGTGCCATTCGGCAAAGCCATGATGTAAGCTAGAGACTAGGAGCTCTTTAAAACGCTCCCAACATTGAAAAAAGAATTCTCCCAATATGGGAGAAAACTGTGAGATTTGGCATCGAAACACCTCCGTTCTGTTTTTCGGGAAAAACTTTTTCAAAAACTCCCTTTGAAGAGTTTGCCAAGAGTGGATAGAAAATGTTCTCAAAGAATTGAGCCGCGTCTCAACTGTTTCCTTTAAACAAAAAGGAAAAAGTTTGAGAAACAAAAAAAATTTCCTTAGACAAGAGTTGTCTATTACTAATGAGTTAGCATCCTCAAATTCCTTAATAAAGGTATAAGACCTTTCTAAATCTACCCCATGGAATTAAGGAAGCATCTGGATCATACCCGGCCGTATGTTTAAAATGGCATAATGTGGTGGAAAAACAATGCATGAACTCAGCACTTGCAGTGGTGGGTTCATGTAATCTCTTTATGTGCGAAGTTGAGGAGCCCCCATGTCTCCATGGATGCTCCCACCTTCCATATTATCACCCCTTAAGCCATGTGCGAGATTTAAAGGAGGATTGGGTGGCAATCCCCCATCGGTGGGTTAAACAATACATTTGGATTTTGTGGGGCAAGGTTGGGTTGAACAAGATTAGGTAGCTTACTTTATTCAATTATGTCTTCCATAGGAATAATGCCTATGTCTACTACTAACGAGATTCCAGAAGAAGGTGTGTTATCCAGTGATAGTGGGTTGACTCGTAAAAGGCATCTATTATCGATTTGTGCCCAATGGGACATGCACATGCAATATGAAAACAATATGACTCAATCCTAGTCAACACAACATACACAATCAAAATCAATGCCGGAAAATAGCTTTTTCTCAATGTACCAAATAACGGTTTTTCAACTCCAAACTGCTACTCCACGTGCTCAAAAAATACCATCAATTAACAAATAAAGCACACACTATCCTATCTCCTCTAATAATCCTAGCAGGAAGCAATGCAGCTAATTGATCAAACAAAAAAAACTATTGAAAAGAAAGAAATAAAAATCCTAGCATGATATTCATAATGAAGTTGAAGAAATTAACTTGGCTCGAAGCCATAGATGCTTCCCTCGTAAGTGGGTGATCAATTCTTACCTTGCTTTTGTGATTTTAATTTTAATTTTTTCACAATTCGCTCGTTCCCTCAAATACCCGGCAATGGCGCCAAAATTTGGTTCGCCCTCAACTAACACTTCAAAGGCGGTTGTAGTATAAATGGAAGCATCTCCATTATCGTGTTTGCCCATGGAATTTGTACCAATCTAGCAATAAAAACAAGCAATTTAAGAATTATCCAAATTAAAATTACAACACAAGGGTGGTATTGAATCTATGAGGACTAAAACTAAACTAAAAATCTTTTGGGATTTGTTGATGGGTTTTTACTATCACCTAGGCAATTAATTGAAAGTGATAATTAAAATACTAATTTAAGAAATTAAAATATAAATAACACAATTTAATCAACTTGATAATTCTACCACAACTAAAACAATTAAAATTAAATTAATTCAAGCCAGTGGAAATTCGAGTGAAAATAAGTCAGCATTTAAATTGAATAAAAAGAGGGTTTGGGTACAACTGCTTCGATGAACCAATTTTAGCATGGAATTTGGAAGTGGAAGTTTGAGTTAACTGAAATCAAGGATCTTCCAAAGGATCCTTGATTCAGAAGATTTAGCTTTGAAAATTGAGGATTCTCTAATTAATTTGAAATTAAATTTAATTACATTTGAGAGATTCTTAGAAATAAATTACATGTTATTAACTATAATTATATATCTAAGTTTTCTACAACAATCAATTTCAAAAATAGAGAAAAACACAATATATATATATATATATATATTCAATGAGATTTAGAAATTTCCATTTTACTTCCCATGTTTTTCTTGGAGGATTTTCACATTTGCACACAAACGATAGGTTTAGCTAGAGGATTCCATGAAAGAAAGCTTGCCAAAATACACAACTACCATCTAAAACTATAAATCTAGAATTTATTGAACAAAACTTTTGTTTAAATTATAAAGAAATTATGGGGAAGATTACAATAAATAAGACAAGAACCTAGCTAGAACTTATCCCCAAACCAAATACAAAATCCTAACTACAAAATCCAAACCTAATACAACTAAAATACAACATTCCCCTCAGATTTTCCCTATTCTCGCCGCACAAATCGCTCCAAAAAATCTATAACCCCTTCCTTCAACTGCGGTTAGGTTTTAGGGCACAAACTACGCAATCCCTCTAAAGTACGTCCGACACGCATCCGAAATGCATCTGGATGCACCATTCGGATGGTAAAATAACCATTCAGACGATTGTTTTACCGTTCGAAAGGTCAACTTGACCGTCTAAACGCTCTTCAAACGTAAAATCACGACTCTGGAATGGCTTCGGACACAAAAACTTAACTCTGGAACTCCTCCATCTAACGTAGCATCCAAACGGTGCCCCGCGCATTCGAACCGTGAAACCACCGTCCGAACAGTAAAATCACCGTCTGGACGGTTAGTCTGAATGGTGAAATCACCATTCGAGCGGTGCGTTTGAACAGTTGATCACCATCCAAACGGTGCGTTCAGACAGTCTCCTATACTTTTTGCCCATTTTTGCCATTTTAGCCTGGAAAACCTACAATACATAGAGAAAAATAATTTAAAATAATTTATTACTAAAAGCCTATTCTGATAAACATATTGAGGCTAATAAACAACTAATTAGAGGACAAAGATTACACTTTTAGAGTGAAATCAGACATATCATGGATGGTATGTTAATTGCCAATGAAGTCATCCACGATTGGAAAGCAAATAAAAGGAAAGGGGTGGTCCTTAAACTGGATTTTCAGAGAGCATACGATTCTATCAATTAGTCTTTCTTCTTGCTCATGATGGAGAGCATGGGATTTGGCAAACTATGGATATCATGGATCAAGGAATGCTTGGACTCAGGAAAAACTTCAATCCTTGTGAATGGCTTTGCCACTAAAGAGTTCATAATGCAAAAGGGTCTATGCCAAGGTGATCCACTTTCACCTTTTCTTTTAAATATCATGGTTAAAGGGTTGAATGAAATGATAGCAAGAGCAACTGATTTGAATTTGTTTAGAGGTATAAGAGTGGGGAACCAAGGTCCAGTTATCACTCACTTGCAATTTGCAGACGATATATTATTTTTTTGTGAAGCAAATAAGGATGAGCTATTGAATCTTAAAAGGATTCTTCGATACTTTGAGTTAATGTCGGGTTTGAAAATTAATTTTCAGAAAAGTGTCATATGTGGAGTAAGGGTGGATGATGTCTTCCTGAATGATAGTTCCCAAATCTTCAACTATAAGGTGCAAAAACTCCCTATCAAGTATTTGGGGTTGTCCTTAGGCTCTAATCCAAGACTTGTTAAGTCTTAGGATAGGGTCATTGACAGAATTAAAGGCAAGTTAGCCTCATGAAAAAGGAAATTTCTTTCATTTTGGGGGGGGGGGGGGGGGGGGGGGGGGGGGGGGGGGGGGGGGGGGGGGGGACGGGATTAACTCTTCTAAAGTCAACTCTTTCTAGCTTGCCAATACATTATTTGCCTTTGTTTAGTGCTCCTAAGGAAGTGTATAGAAAAGTTGAGAAGCTTCAAAGGAGATTTTTGTGGGGTATGGAGGAAGGTAAAAGAAAGCCGCGTTGTGTGAGCTGGAATAAAGTGGCAAAGAGTAAGAATAGGGGTGGTCTGGGAGTGATTCATGTTGATGTCATCAATAGGGCACTATTAGAAAAGTGGTGGTAGAAGTTCGCAAAGGAGAAAGATGTTCTATGGAAGAAGGTGGTTTGCCATAAATATAGGTATGATGAAAGGAGTTGGGTATCTGGGAAAGTTGATAAAAAGTAGGGATCTCGTTTATGGATGGATATATTGAAAGCCAATTCTGGTCTTGGTTCAACAAAGTTATGTGCAAAAACTTGTAACACTTCATTTTGTAGTAAAAATTAACTCGCATACAACCTAATCAACGATCAGTTTGTGTAGAGATACAATAAGAATTACGTGAAAACATTTAGAAATGAAAATGTGTCTAAAATGCAAAAAGAAAAAAATCGCATCAAAAGATATATTCTAATCGCCCAAATATTTCCATAATACAAGGTTGCTATTATAATTTTCGAGTGACTTCCACTCCTTGCAAAGTTGGACCAACTCTTCTGCCAACTTGTCTATCCCTTCCTCTCCTTTCAGTCTAATATTCTCACTAAATTCTCTTGTTTTAATTCTTATCTCCTCCCCATTTTCCTCCACCACAACTTTTCATATTACTTGTGCTATCTCTTCTCTATCGAGTCTCCCATTGTTCTCTCTCTTGACCTCGACAGCCACACCAACCTCCTCCACCAGTCTAGCATTCAATGGCTGGTCCAGATGCATGGGCATGGCTATAATTGGGACCCCAACCTTTAGAATTTCCATTATAGAGTTCCATCCACAGTGACTCACAAAGCCACTAGTGCTTGAATGGGCCAGAATTTCTACCTGTGGAGCCCAACCCTCCACCACCAATCCTCTCTCTCCTACCCTCTCAAGAAAACCCTCAAGCAGTGCCTCTTCAATCATAACTTTTTCTCCCATGGGAAACCTAACAACCCATATGAAGTTGACATTGCTCAGCTCTAGACCATGAGCTACCTCATCCATCTCCTCCTCCGACAGAAAATACTCACTGCCAAAGGAAATGAACACCATCGAGGAGTCATCCTTCTTGACGAGCCATTGCATGATCTTCGGATGGTCATTTCCATTGCCAATGTCTTGAACAATAGGACCAACAGGGACAATCTTCTTCTCAAGTAAAACCGATAGATAATCGATAAATTTTCCTTCAAGCTCTCTAAAACTATTGAACAACATAATGTTGTAAGATCGTTTCATGGCATCTCTGACACCTTCTTTGTCTTTGGCTTTGGCTTTGGCTTTATTTACAACAGACTCGAGCATATGGAGAAACTGCCTGCCATGGAATCCCCAGAGCTGAATCTCCGAAAATGGGAATTCAACTCTGCATTTATTGACCATGTGAATGTTAAAAGACATCAACGTATCTCCGATAGGTGTGAATTGAACTGCCAGAATATTATACGACAAGGCAACTGTTGGTGGCCACAGCTAGTTGAAGTCATAAATAACCAAGTTTGGGCTTAGTGTCTTGAGGATGTTGGAGAAGCTTGGGCCTGCCATCTCGACGGCCATTAGGTGAGTGGGCATAAGATGGAATGGGAGGCCATTTGTTGTGTGGTAGTGAGGAGGAAGCTCAGGCGAGGATGGAAGGTGAAATTCTACTAGTTGAATGGAGAGAGTATTTCTCAGTGATCCTTGTCTTGATGGAACTGAGATTGATTGGTGTAGAACATAAATATATGTGAAAATTTTTGTTTGCAAGTTTCTTGGCTAACTCTAGGAAAGGAGATATGTGACCATGGGCCAACCATGGTAGCATTAGGACACTAATATGGCTCTCTTTCATATCCATGAAGATCTCTTTCTGGCCTATGTTCTGGTGATTGGTAAGACAGTGCTGTAAATGAGAGAGAGAGAGAGAGAGAGAGAGAAAGGCCTGGACTTGTGAATGCAAGTCTAATGCCATGTTATACTCTGACAGTCCTTGGCCGGCGATGTAAAATTACAAATAAATGAATATTAAAAAATAAGAGTTGTTGAAAAAATCACTACAGACAAATATAAGATTATCAAAATAAGGGATCTGGATCAAAACCTTCTGTTTGGACACACATGCGATTGTGTATAATGGAAATATTCTAGTGTTGGGATATTATCATTTCTCCTCCTTACATTGTTGACAAGACAATAACCTGTTTGAAACTTGGATAACGAAAGTGAAAGGAAGTGAGAGTGAAATTGTATAAAAAGTTATTTGAATTTTTTTTTTTTTAGAAACTAAACATAGAAAAGAAAGATAATAATTTATTTTTCTTTCACTCTATTTCTTTCCTCAAGTTCCAAACGGGCTTTAAATTAAATTTTGACAACTTTGGGGCCTAAAGTATTAAGCGTTGCTACATATCACGGCAAAAGTTACCGTTATTTCCTACCTGGTGATGTGGCTAGCTGATGTGGCCTTCAAGCTGGATAAATGTTTAATCTTCAAAAAGATTCTTTCAAAAAGGAAACGTGAAAAATAAAATCACCAATTATATGTAAAATAGGAAAAGATTTTCTGGGCGTAGGGCTCCCCAGCCGTCTCCCTCTCTCTTGTTTTCTGCAATTCTTTATCGAAAACCTAGAAAAAAAATGGATGACCTACCACCATTAAAAAAAATCACTATCTTTGGTTTGCATGAATATACAAGTCTCAGACCCATACTCATGCCGGCTTTTCTGATTGTTCGTACAGCAATCAATCTTGGGTAACTTAGGAAAAGGCGATTTTGTATCTCTTTGTCAACCTCTGGAGGATTGATGTTCATTTTTCTACTCAAAAAACAGTGCACAGGTTTCTCTCTTAAACTTAGAAAAAAAACCAATATATAGACGATTAAATACATGACGTTGCAAGCATTGCTATTATACATGTTGTATAAACATAGATACATATTGAGGCCTAGTGTTTTTTCTCTTCAAACTTTGGTCAACATGCAAGAACTATAAAACCTAGAAATTTTTTTTTTCATACAATGGTTATATACCTCAAGCAAATACCTACTTTACATACAAGTTGTGAATTATTGTAATCAAATATGTTGCTGAATGGTCATTCGCTCACTTTTTTAAATAGTTTTAGAATTGAAATTGCATCACCTGACATAGCTCCAAGGTAGAACAATACTCTCTAAATAACACTCATAAGAATGATAACTTGGTTCCAGGTTATGTGCCAAATATTATTCATAATAATCATTCTCCAAGCTAAGCAATTTATTTCTTGTTATTTTTGTAGAATATGATCAACTTAGTTGTTAACTATTAATATACCTCTCTCTCTTTATAGGTTATTAAAGGATTTTCCATAAGGGTTTTTGTTTTGCCTACTGATTTGCATGTGCACAACTGAAATGGAGGTAAGGTTATCTTTTTTCATAAATTATATTTTTATATGAATTGATTCAATGGCTTGGTTTATTTTTTTATTCGCTAACAGATTTATAATTTCAACTTCTATATATTTGTAAGCATTGTTTGAATGTGAAAGGTAATATTTTCTCTTACTTTTATAGGATACAAAAAATAATAGTCACATTGAGTTGGAAGAGGGTTTACATGAAGCCCAAGATGTCCCGATATTAGAAGAAAGTAACAAACAAAATGATCAAATGAGAGTTGAAGATAGTGGGAAGGTGCCAAAAGTTGGAAGGACATTCAACTCCTATGAAGGAGTATGTGAATTTTATACGGAATATGCTAAAGAGAAAGGATTTGATACAATGCATAGAAGATCAAAATCTGAAGATGGAATTTTGAGGTACTTCACTATTGCATGTGCTAGGGCAGGTAAGCCAAAAAACTCTGCAAAGAACTCCTTTAGAGGTAGACCTTCAATTAAAGTTGATTGCAAAGCAAGGATAAATGCAACATTAGGGCATGATGGAAAATTTTTCTTATCAGTTGTTAAGGTTAATCATAATCATGCAATCAGTCTCTCCAAGGTAAGGTTTTACAAAGATAACAAATACATAAATGGTTCTACAAGAAAGCGACTAGAACTTAATGATCAAGCAGGCATACCGTTATGTAAAAACTTCAATTCTTTAGTTGTACAAGCTAGAGGATAATGAAAATCTATCATTTGGTGAAAAAGAGTGCCGAAATTATATTGATAAAGTTAGAAGATTGAAACTTGGGGAAGGAAATGCAGAAGCTATCCATAAATATTTTGTTTGCATGCATAAAAAAAATCCCCAATTTTATCATTTGTTAGATCTTGATAAGGAAGGGCATTTAAGAAATGTGTTTTGGGCTGATACAAAAGCTAGGGCTGCATATAAGTCATTTGGTGATGTGATTTGCTTTGATACAACATATTTGGCAAATAAATATGACGTGCCTTTTGCTCCTTTTGTTGGAGTGAATCATCATGGACATTCAATATTACTTGGTTGTGGTCTTTTGTCTAGTGAGAGTATAGATGATTATATTTGGTTATTTGAAGCATGGTTAGATTGTATGTCAAGTCGTACTCCAAATGCCATAATCACAGACCAATGCAAAGCTATCCAAGGAGCAGTTAGAAAGGTATTTCCTAACACTTTCCATTGTCTATGTAGATGGCATATAATGAAAAAGTTACCAAAAAAATTAGGAGGTTTCTTAGAATGTAAAGCAATTAAGAGCAGTTTGCAAAAATGTGTATATGATACTTTGAGAATTAATGAGTTTGAATAAGGTTGGAGTAAGATGACGGAAGATTATGATTTGGAAGATAATGAGTGGTTGAAATTTTTATATCAAGATTGAGAACGTTGGGTTCCAGTTTTCATAAAACGAAATTTTTTGGCAAGAATATCTGCATCACAACGTAGTGAGAGTATGAACTCTTTTTTCGATGATTTCATTCATTCAAAAACTTCTTTAAAGCAGTTTGTTGAGCAGTATGAGAATGCTTTAAAAAAGAAAATTGAGAAGGAAGCCAATGCTGATTTTCATTCTTTTAATACAAATTTGCCATTGGTGACAACACTCTATATGGAAAAACAATTGAGGGAAATTTATATAAATAATATGTTTAAGACTTTCCAAGAAGAACTAAAGGATTTGATTTATTGTAGCCCTTTAGTTGTTAATCAAGATGGTCCAGTCTTAACTTTTGAGGTAAGAGATTGGAAGAAAGTAATAGATGATGATGGTAGAATCAGGAAGCAATTGAAATATGAAGTTGTTTATGTTATTGACAAGTTAGAGGTAAAATACATCTGTTGCTCTTTTGAGTTTCGTGGGATCTTATGTAGACATGTATTATGTGTTCTTATGGATCAATGTGTGATTGAAATTCCATCTCAATATATTCTTTCACGTTGGAGAAAGGATATTAAACGCCCGCACAATTATGTGAGTTGTTCTTATGATAAGTTAGGTGATATTAATCAAATGGTACGGTATAATCAACTATACACATATTTCAATCAAGTGGCAGACATTGGGTCAGAATCTGATTTTTTATGTGAGCGTGCAAAATCATATATTGGTGAGATGATAGAGCAGCTTGTTTAATATAAAGAAATGCATAAAAATCAACAAGTTACTCAAGCAGCATGTGTGGTTACTACTGATAACAATGAAGTTTGTAAAATGTTACAACCATGTCATAAACTGCTTAGCCCACTGAAAGTTAGGAGGAAAGGTCGCCCGCCCTCAAGAAGAAAGGAGTCAAGAGTAGAAAAAGTGGTTCGTGCAATTAAGAAAAAGGTAATGAACAAAATAGTTGTCTTGCATATGTAGTTTACCTTGTTAAGCTTTCTTACTACTGTCTAAAATTTCTAAAATTGTCTATGGCAGGTTTCCAGAAGAAAAAAAAAAAGTACAAACTAAGCAGATTGACTTGCAAGTGCAGGAAAAAGAACAGGTACTCCTAGTAACAATAATAATTTGCTATTTCTTTTTTCCAATCATTTCAATTCAAGAAAGCGCACTCAACCAATCTTGGATACTAACTTAATATCTTATCTGCTAATAAATTGTAAACCACGAAAGTTCTAATTTTAAGCTATATAATAAACATTTAACTTGGCAAAATAACAGGAGGAACCATTTCACCAACAGCCTTTCAACATTCAAGTTGAGCAAGGATTCAGCTACATTTAACTTTTACAGGTTTCTTTTCTTTTTTCTTAGTTCTGTTCTTTGTTTTTTTAGTTTGATATTCTAGGATAGCACATGGACACAATTCATGGTTGTCTTTAATTACTCTTCATAGCAATATAACGGGTGGATGCCTACAAATTCAACTAATGCTAATCCATTTCTTCACGATAGTGGTGTTGACCCTAATTTCAATGACAATGCATAAAGTTTGAGTATTATTGTGCATTACATTTTTTAATAAAAGTCTTGCTTTATTTTAATAAACTAGACTTTAAACATACATTTATGCATTTTTCCAATGTAGGTACCACAAAAACATTGGTGTTCAACTCGAAGAAAATAGGTGGGAGGTTACTAATCGGCTAATGGAAGGGATATTAATAAGAGACACAAGTTTGCTGTGATTTCTAGAACTATGATACAAGTGGTTTAATGACCAGATTGGAAGAGGTTGTGTATGCTCTTAGTGATAGAAGAGAGTGATGTAATTATCATTATAAATTCACAAACCTTACAGGGCCAGAGTATAATGTATTACATTTTGAATTTAATTTTCCCTTCTTAAAAAAATTGAAATCGTAATTTAATGTTTCAATTTAATTTGGCTTTTTACATAATTTCATGTTCAAGTATACTTGCTGGTTTTTTCTATGTTGTTGATATTCTAATACATCTTGCAAAAGTTGTGGTGTTGCATGAACCATTTAGCTTTAGCATTTATTTCTATTGCTATTAAGCTGTTGTCTCTTGGAAAAGTAGCTCCTATTGTTTGGTGAGCCTTAATCAGTTATACATGTTGCTGGTTTAATGTTGCGAATGTTATTTGGTTGGCGTATTGTAGCAGTTATTATGCAATATAATCGCACTATATGAATGTTTGAATTACTTAAAAATCAAAGTTTTTTGGTTTGCTGTCAAGCACAATGCAAGTGCTTCCTCTAAGCCTTGCTTAGTAAGATGAAGTTCATGGATTGTGCCTTAGATGACCCTCATTTTCATTTGTGTAAATGGTTTCATCCTTTGTATTGTTGGCTCTTGGAGGACGCCCTTGTATGATATATTTTTCTGGTGTTTCTATTTATTCACACTTCTCTGAGAAAAAAATAATTCTTCAAGGAATGGGTTAATTTCAAGCATTAGCTTGAACCCAAAAGCATTCGTAACTTGGAAACTGAAATATGTAAAAAAAAAATTGCCATGACCAAACAAAATACCAATAAAATGAAACTTTGAGCTGAGAGTGCCTTGACAAAAGCAATTTTTTTTTCTTTTAGTTTTTTTCGCGGGGGGGGTTGTACTGTCTATCAAACTACAAATTTAGAGAAACCTTAGCCAAGGGAACCGACTAACATATATCTCTAGCTCTCTTTGCAATATTGAATGTGATCAACTTTTCTTCTTTCAGCTCTACCCTTCAACATACTCTTTCTCACCTGTACTTGCGAGCCATTAACTCTCAATCAAATTCTGATATCTTGCCCAATAATATCTCAATCTAGAATAGAAACATAAAAATGTAAAAAACTCTCTCAACTTGGGATGCAAGGTAGAACTCAAAACTTAGACTCAACAAAGAAATAACCTAGGATTAAGTTACAATGCAGGACTCTGGTCAACAAAGAAATAACAAATTGCATACACACACAAAGCAAGAGATTCACTACTAGAAGCTCAAGATTAATAGCCCACATAATTTTGCAGGGGTCTTGGTTTAAAATTTGGACGAAATTACCTATACAATTTCAGTTAAAAGATTTAGTGGGTGTCTGATTCATAATTAAACAAGATACATCTACACAAATTCATACATGAAATTTGATAGTGTATGTACCAGCAACAAGAGTCCCCATCAGCTGAAAAAAAAAAAAAAAAAAAAGAGAAAAAGCACACCTGACATACCTTAGTATGAACAATTGGGTATCCAATTTGACGTTCTTCAATGCATACGAGCTTGGTTTCTAGATATCACAAAACAATTGCAAACCAATTATAAAATTTTCAATTGATAACAGATCTTTATGCTTTTTGGATCCTATATTTAATTTATAAAAATATGACCCAATCAGGCATTTAGCCAATTCTTTCACGAACAAGGCTGCTGCTACTTACATATTAAACGAAAATCCTGTAACTTCAAAGAATGACAACTTCTTTACAATGAACTTGTTTAGAGCATTATTAAGAATAAAAGATTTATTTTTAATCGAAACATAAAGAAAACAAAAACAAAAATTTCAAAGCTTTATAACAAAACGAGCTCTTTCACCCTGGTCAGATTGACTTAGAAGAAGAGGGGTTTCTAGGTGTTGGATACTTGAATAAGATTTTTTGCTTTCCCCTGTTGTTCATTCCCTCTGCACTCTCTTCAATTACAGTTAAACCTTATGAACCCTAATCCCAAGACACTCTCTTTAGATTGAAGAGTTGAACACTTTAAGATTGAAGGGAATTTAGCCATATACATGTGATATTGTGTGTGTACATATATATATATATATATATATACTTCAATATGTATAACACAAAGATTTTGTATTTTTAATTCTATAGTTGTACCTGATGGTGTGGCGGTCCTCATGTGAATCTAGTGAGGGGTGGTCTGTTCTTCCTCGTCTTCTTCTCGAACTCATACAGCATTTTCGTCGCAATCTTCTTCGGGACGCTGGGTGTTGGGCCACATCTTCAAAGATTCTGTAAAGGGTTGGGTGCTCTGCAAGGACTCTTCGTTGATCCTTGTAAAGGATTTCAAGAAGTCGTATCGTTGGATGATCTTATCTAAATTTCATATTTTTTCTATTCTAATTTGAATAATAAAATTCCAAGCTGGTGCAGAAATTGCGTGCCACGTTTGTACACCACATCAGGCGGTAAAGTGAAGCGGTGGGAAATTTCGTGTCCCGTAGCATTTCTCAAAAGTATTACCTTCATTATATTTTATGTCCTAAGAAAACCTATTTTCATATGCCTGCACTTGCTTAAAACACCTGTTCCCTTCTTTAATCAGCAAAGAATCAAGTAAATATCACAATTCATTTCCTAAATAACATTATGCCAACCACTAGCGGATAGAGCAAGTGCAAGCATCAGGTCCCTGTAAGGGTGGATTAGGCAAAGAGTAATGACCAAGAAGCAATTACAATTATCAAAAGGTACTACATATGAAGATATGCAAATCATATGTGCTAACAAAAACCTATTTTCTTGTGCAATTTTTGGCTACTTGATAGCCATCTTATATTAGGTGTATCAAGTTACCAGCCTTCTTTCTTCCTTAGCATTCCGAGTGATATGGTACATAAACATATGTTATTTTTTATGCATGGAAATGTTCAAAGAAAACTTTAAAGAATAAAAATAAAAGGAATACTACAAACATATGTATTTTATGTATAAAATAAAATAAAAAGACTAACAACGTGGCAATGAAATTTTTACAATTATGAACCAAAAGTGATGGGGTTCTTGTTTTATATATCATGAATCAAAGTAAATAAATCACATCATTCTGTGTAAATGTTGTTTACATAGCATTACTCATTATAAATTTTTTGGTCTACGTTATCACTAAAACAGTAAAATTCCCTCATCGAGCAAAGTGATTAGAGATTCGTAGGAAGTGACAATGATAAGGTCATCCTATTTCTGTTTTGGTCGATTAGTAAGACATAATTACATAATAAAAATCATCTCATCTCTCTGAGGAAGTTCAATAATCACATACAACTCACAATACAAATCTATTGTTGGAGCAATCAAATAACCTACAACAACTGAGGTATCAGATTAGCCAACTGGATGCCGTTATTTCACATATGTATCGGCTCAAATATGGTATGTTTACCCACAAAATAGCAATAAGCATGGCTTTGTTGACAAGTTAACATCAACTACTATATGATATTTTCAAAAACCCATTAAAGCAATTATTGTTACAGACATTTAAGTAGCTTTCATCGAGTTGTATATGCAGAAGCAACCTTAATCTTTCCATCCAATGTTCTTCCCGACGATTTGTTTTCCATCAAAAGCTTAATTGAGAAGTTTCTCCGCCATGAAATTCCAGACTTATGTGATTTTCATATCTCCTGAGTTGCATTGACATTAAAATCCCCCGGTATATAATACTGGGTAACACTTAAATATTTAGCTTGCAACTTCTTGTCTGAATTGGCCCTTTTTTTCTTTATGGATTGAGGGGGTGGTGTGTGTTGAGTTCTAACAAAATTTGGGCTTTCCTACCTTGGCGACGGTGGCCAAGACCCAAGCAATATACAATTGGGCATGAAGGAGTTTGGCATATATATTATATAGTAAAAAAAATAATAATATGCTGAAGGGCAGCCCAGTGTGAGACAACCCCGCCATTGTAGGATCATATGTACAAAGTCTTATCATTATGTACAAAGTCCTAAGTTACTGGCTTTATGATATTCATAATTAACGCAGAAATAACGATTTAGTGTATACTAAGAGAGAAAGGTCAAAAAAAAAAAAATTTCCATGCAGCATTATGCACTATGATTTGTATCTGTATATATAATACATAAACCATACTATGTTATTGGATCTCCTCGGGTTTTTGCTGTTCTCTCTTCATATTAGCACGTAATTTTGCAATTAACTCTTTTCTTTTTCTTTTTTCTAGATCTATTTCAACTAGGTTTATTTCTTTTCAATGTTCTCATAAGTTGTCAGGACTTAGAAGTACCTATTCACATTAGAAGAGTTTGGTTTTTGAGATTGGCCCAAGACAAGGAACCCCATGCTCTCTCTACTCTTGTTTGAACTCCAGCCCAGCCCAGCCCATACTAGACCGATATAGGCTAAATTCAAGTCCAACAGCTTAAATAGTACAATCATAAAAAATTTCAAAATATAGAATTTAGGGACCCGAAACACATTTTTTTTAAGAAATTTAAAAATTTTAAGAATATGGAATTTTTAATATTTTTAGTATCTCTAACTTAAAATCTAAAAATAGAAATTCGAGAAAAAAAATTATGTTTCTAGAAAATGGACTT
Organism: Euryodendron excelsum; assembly: GCA_033060915.1. NCBI lineage: Eukaryota > Viridiplantae > Streptophyta > Magnoliopsida > Ericales > Pentaphylacaceae > Euryodendron > Euryodendron excelsum. The sequence goes on along the minus strand of CM065390.1, from coordinate 19,512,986 downwards.
CTTTTAATTCATTTTTTCGTGAAAAAAAACAATATTTTAAGAATAATGAACCAAAATAATTTTAGCCCTATTTTCATAAACTTAGGGCTTAAGGTTCTCTATCATCTAACTCCATTGAAATGTGACGGCACATACAAAAAGTGGGAAATATAAGTAAGAAAGCTAAAAATAACACTACATTTATGGGTCTGTATAGGACGAAGGGTCAAATTCTTTAGCTTAAGTGTGAGATAAAGGGGATTTTATTTCAATAATTTAATGGATGAGAGCATGTGGGCAATTAAAAATGATCTAATAAAATTGTAGTAATCTTTTCTAGAAACAACAATAAAAAAAATTTTAAAGTGCAGAACTCTTCAATCCTATTTACGCTACGTCCGAAAGTTACAGAAATTTTCAATGTTTTGTAAATTATTTCATGTCATTTTTAAGATCAGAAAAATATTGTTAATTACATAATTGTATTTTACCATAGAAAAAATCGCTTTAACTCTGACTATAATATCTCCTTTTTTATAATTTTTTTAAACTTTAAATATGTACCCATGAGAGTGGGAGAAAAACTATATGGAAACAATTCAAAACAAACAAACGAAAACCAAAAAAATAACTAATATATAAAGGGAAACAACATTTGGTGTTCCTTCCAATTGAAACTCTCACAATATTTGCATGTTTTTCTCAAAAAAACAACTTATTTTTATGTAAGAGCATTTAAGTATTTTCTTTTACATTTTCAACCCATTCTATTTGAATTTGTAAAAATTAATCATTTTGTCCTTCTAAGTTTGTCTCAGATTTCAATAGCTTCTCTCAACTTTTATTTTTTGTATTTAATCCGTTCAACTTCTACAAAAGAAAAAAAAAGTAAATAAAAAAATTAAGAGTAAATTACACTTTGACTCTTTAAACTATAACTTAATATCACTTTATTCTATTCAACTAAATAGTAGTATATTTTCACCCTTTACTAATTTAAAATTAGGGGATTTTTTTAGCTAGAATTGTATATTAGTTTATCAAGAGATTAGAAAAAATAATTTTTTGGCTAGGAAATATTGTAAATCTCGTGAAATGCTTAAGAAAATGGCTTAAAAAAAACCATAAAACTTGATTTTTTTTTTTTTTTGGGTATATTTTGGAAGAAAAACAAGCTAAGACCAACGAAAAGAAAGGAAAGGAATAAAAACATAAGGGATTAAACCCTTTCAAAAGTAGTCCCAATCATGTCTATAATGAGCATACTTCTTAGTTGGGGAGGAAGGTCCTCCAGAATGACTAAACCTTTATTCTGGTTGACTTCCATTTGAGCCAGCTCAATCGCACATTAATTTCATTCACACAAAATGTGGGATATTCTACAATTGCATCTGCTCAATATGAATCTTGTATCTTTGAGTTGTGAGGCTAATTTTGGTGAACTCCATGAGTTATGTAATTAACTACAAATTGAGAATCTGACTCAAATTTTATATTTCTCATACCCTTTTGAAGAATGACAGTTAACCCTCTGTAAATAGTCAAAGTACTGCTTGACCACTAATTATGATCTTTACCAATATCAATGATATTTTAAAACTACATTTTGTTAGCCAAAACTTAAGAAATACCTTCTATTCTATGAGATCACAAAGGTTAGAAGCATTAATTTCTTTATGTTGTTAGCAATGTAAACACAAATTTAAATTTTAATAGTTTAAGTGTGAAAATGTAATAATTTTTAATATAGTGGGTAAATTGAAACTGAGTTATAATTGAGGAGATCAAAGTGTAATTAATTCTTAACTTTTCTCACATATTTTAAATATTAGACTATATTGATTTACTTTTAAAAGTTATAAGGCATAAATAGAAGAAATAAAACTTGAAGGATAACATTGGAATCTAAAAAAAACTGTTGGAGGGAAAATGATTATTTATCTTTTAAAAAATAAATAATTATATTTTAAAGAGAATGTAAAAACATGGTTGAAGAGAAAGTGAGAGAGAGTCAGAATGAGAAAATCAACGACCTACACATGTGCACATTAGCATATTTAATGAGCCTTTTTTTATCTTTATTAATTGTTTTCAATTGAAATTTAATTTAAGTGTTTGGTTTACTTTGGTGGTTGAACTCACTCATTCAGTGAGAGTTCAAATCCTATCAGGTCTTTCTATTATATCTATTGTCCTGTATTAAAATAAAAATTAATTTTTTTAGTTTTTCATAAAAAATTTTTAGTCAAGATATTATTTAATTTTTATAAACATTAAATAGAAAAGTATTAAACTAGTTAAATAAAGCTTTAAAATCAACTTATGAGCTGAGTCAAACGATTACGAGAGATGGACGCATTGGACATGAGGCACAAATGTCCCATTGGTAACCTTTTTCTCCTCCCAAAATGATATTCTTATAAAAAAAATATTTATACAAAATTTATATATAAAATAATTTGATAATGATAATTTTGTAAAGGAGTGTAAAAATGTTATATATAATCTTCCTACAATGAGGACGTGTAATTAAAATTTATACATATTATTTTATATAAAAATTTTGTATGAATTTATTTTTTAATAACATTACCCTTTCTCCGATCGTAAGACACAGAATCTTCCTACGATCATTCCCAGCACAGCACCACGAAGCTCTCTCTCTCTCTCTCTCTCTCTCTCTCTAAGTAGTAGACTCCAAAGTCCAACCACGAATGATGAGACCGAAACGCCTGATTAGGGTTTTTAACACTTCCCTTTGAAGTCGTCTCTCCTGAGGTTGAGGTAAATTCTCAGATTTCTCTGCTCTAATCTTTGTTCAATTTTGCGTTTTGACCACTTAATCACCGCTATCTCTTTACCTCGTTCGTTGTCGTTACTCTAAACAGAGGCTTGAGTCCTTGCAGTTGAATCTTTTGTGAGAGGTTCGGGCCAGGGTTCTGCTTATGCTAATGCAGAATTCTCCGAACCAGCAAGACCCAGATCAAAATCAGAGGTGATGATCATATCCTGCTTTCATTTTCTTTGCTTTTTTGTGCTTTGAACTGTAGTTCCTGGTTGTGTTTTACATTTCAATTACTATTTTGTTGATTAATTCTGCTCAAGTACATAGATTCCTGGGATTTTTCTGTGTTTTTGTGTGGAAATGATAGTTTTAGGAATCGTGTGAGACTGGGTTTGTTGGGAGTTTCACTGTTATTCTTACTGGGAATTGGATTTCCTTCTGTATGGTTGCTGAGAAAATGGTGGGTGAGTGGGTGGGGTGAAGGGAAGGGGATCCTGCGTAGTCTTATTAGGCTCCTTATGTGGAACATTTGGCTTTCTGGGGTTTCAGTATCTTTTATTTTACTGCAATTTGTCATTTACTAGATTGTTTGTAGTGCTACTTCGGAGTTGGTGAATTGGGTCTTGCTTTCACCGTATAAATAGTGTTTATTGTTTTTGATAATGGAGGAATGCAATATTTCAGTAATGCTTTGATTTAGTCACCTAATCCTAGTACATTTAGGCTGTGTTTGGTTTTCATAATCAAAGAGAGAAAAATTTTGAAGTGGATTCCTTTCTTAAGCAGTTTGTTCCAATTTGCCTCTCCTCTTACAAACCAAATAGAGGTCATCATTTTGGGTCCCGGTCCTTAATTTTGGGATGGTCAGCTCAGCTTTCTTATGTTTTCAAAATCAAGATGTAGGGTTTGCTTCCACCCCACATCCCTCTTTTTTTTTTCTCTGAGTCCTGATTTACTGTGGTATTATTAGCAGGAAGAATGGTAGTATGGAAGATTCCACTACAATGACTATTGAGTTCCTTCGGGCACGGTTGCTGTCTGAAAGATCCATCTCCAGAACAGCGAGACAGAGAGCTGAGGAACTGGCCAAAAGGGTTTGTTTTGTTAATTGTTTCAACTGCGTGAAAAGATTTTATGTTTTGACCCACTGTTGAAAAACGCTCAAAACTCTCTCTCTCTGCTGCCCTCCTCCCCCACCTTCTGCCTCTCTGCATATGTAGGTGGGTGTGTGTGCCTGTGCATGTGTCAATCCTCCTTTTTTAACTTTACATTGTTGGTTATGCATACATTATAGGTGGTGGAACTGGAGGAACAGCTTAAAATTGTGTCTCTCCAGAGAAAGAAGGCTGAAAAAGCAACAGAAGATGTTCTTGCCATTTTGGAGAACAATGGGATAAGTGAGTTCTCCGAAGAATTTGACTCGATCTCTGACCAGGAAGTGATCAATTGTGAATCTAAAGTGGGTAATAATTCCCCAGAGGAGGAGGAAAGCTCCATGGGTTCAAAGACGAGGAGGAATCATACTGATGAACTATCCGGTTCTGAGCTTGAATCTTCTCCTTTCCCTGGTAGAAGCTTGTCTTGGAAAAGTGACAAGGATTCTCCACATTCTCGTGACAGGAAGTATAAGGATTCTTCCACTAGAAGGCGAAGCACTTCTGCATCCACTACATCTACTTCCCCGAGACGCCGCATCGCTAAATCTTGTCGCCAGATACGTCGAAGAGAGACAAGGTCAGTTTTTATTGTTTTTAAGACCCAAGCCACTGTCTGTTGGTCTTTTCTTTTTTCATTGCATGAACTTTTTGTGTTACTTCTGTTTGATGGTGGACAAATGCATACATTTGTGTTCAAAGGTCAATTGTGTAGTGGTTGTGCAAGAAAATGGGCCCAACGTTGACCTTCCCACTTAGAGATCATTTGAATATTGACCTGTTCTTGCTGATAGCATTTATATTTGACCTTCTCAGGTCAAAACAAATTTTTGGTGTTACTTAAGTTTAAATTGTGTACAAATGCATATGTGTGTATTCAGATGGCAGTTGTACGGTGATTGTGCAAAAAAATTGGCCAATGTTGACGGTCCCACTTGGAGACCATTTGACCTGTTATTGCTCATAGAAATTCTACCCAACCTCAGCTTGTGAAATTTGTTTTGGAAAACAGAGTGCCAGCCAAGAGAGAGAAAGATGGGTGATGAGGATTTTTTTTTTTTTTTTTGGGTGGGGTTGGGGCTTGTTTTTACATGAAACTATTTCACTTGTTTTTTTTTTTTTTTTTTTTTTTTGGCGTGATATGATTGGATCACTTTTTACTTTTGTAGATCTCCTACGTGCTTGTCAACTCTGTGCACCAATGGAGTTTCTCATGGCTATGTACACTATTTCTGCACACTGATAAGTATTATGTTTTACTGATTGTGTTGTCAGATCAACAATTGAGGAGTCACAAATTGACAATAACATGCAAGCTCCTCAAGACAATGGAGTTGCCACTTGTTCAGAAATTTTTCCAACTCGCTCTGACATTGGGCCTGAGATCTTGAAAGAAAGTTCTGAAACACAGGATGCAAAAATCTTTCTTGAAGGTCCAGTTTCAGGGGATTCAAAAAATCAAAGACCGATGGCCAATGCTAGCAGTTATTTGAATGTACATGGAAGTGACAAAGACATGGAAAGAGCACTAGAACATCAAGCACAGCTCATAGGGCAGTATGAAGAGGAGGAAAAAGCTCAAAGAGAATGGGAAGAGAAGTTCAGAGAGAATAATAACAGCACACCGGTATGCCTTGTTAGCTCCTTTCTCATGAGCCATCCATATGCTTTTGTTCTTGCATGGTATGATAACGACATTTTTTGAATGTTGGAACCAAGCCTTACTTCATGATAGAATTTTGCCTATCATGAGGTTTGAGCATCACCTTGCAAACACTCTTTATTCGTTTGTCCAAATTCCAGTTGTGTAAGTGTTGGATTCTTCTAATTTTGAAGTCAAAGGATATCAGGACACGGCTAGATTTTATATTTCTTATATGTTTCTTTTTTTTTTTGAAGGTAAAATTGTGTTTACATACTAAAATAGAGCATTTTATGCATAAAATGGAAGTCTTATGCATAGTTCTATTAACAAATTCAGTGACTTTGCAATGACTTATACATACATGTTGAATGCATGTCCAACTAGCCATTTCGGACACATATCACATGCCCTTATCCTAGTATCAAGTGTCCGACACGGGTATTTCATAAATTCGGAAGAGTCAATGTAATCTAGGATTCCAGAACCTCATTGTGGGCAATGTTGGTTGATCCAGGCATCACCAGTTCCTTGTCCATTCAATTTGATGTAAATTCATTCCATCTTTAGAACAATTTCAGATGGCTTCTTTGTTTGATATAGTCTTCCTTCTCATGTTACTACCATTTTATTGATATTGTAACTTCCTATGTACATAAATCATGTTGTGTGATTCTTGTGGTTTGAAACGATTGATGTTTATTTATGGGTCATTTTCAAAGTATATTTCTGTCATCTTCTCTTTTTCATGTTCTTTGTTCTGAAATGTAAACTTAACCAAAGGAAATGCTATCATTATGTAAATTATTTAAGATTTCACCTGTTAAATATACTGCGGATTCAAGTCCAAAGTGAATATTTCACTTATTTTTTGGTGTTTTGTTGGGTGAACGCACATTTGCAATAGAAGAGAGTGATGCAAACAAAATAGTCACATAATTGTGTTATTGGGGTACGTGCACATTTGTAATAGAAGAGAGTGATGCAAACAAAATAAGTGGAGGATCAATAGAAAAAAGGACTTTCTTTTTGGTGGTGCATGTCGCCTTCTCAGTTATCCTCCTTTGTGGACTATGTTTGAGTCAAGTGCATGGTGTTATAGGGACTTATGTTTTGAGATCCACTCATAGCATAAATGGAGAATTATGTTTTGAGATCCACTCAGAGGATAAATGGAGAATTGTTATCATAATGACCAAATGCTTAATGGTTGTAACTATAAACATTTGCTTGAAAAGCATGTGGAAAGGCTATAAGCTAGGAAGCACGGACACTCCGCCGAAGATGCCGTATGCGTGTTGGACACTCGGCCGACACGGACACGTGTTGGACACGTGTCCAACACGCTTGACAGCGTGTCTAATTTTTTTTTTTTTATTTCAAACACTTCGTGGACTCGGCACCAGACACGCGTGTCTACTTTTAGACACTTTGTGGACACAGTGGAGGTTCAAGTGAGAATATAAAAAATTAAAATGGGGTATTTTTTGTAATTTTAAAACTTGAATAAGAAAAATCAAAAAGAAAAAAAAAAGATAATCACTTCGTTAGTTCGTCGATTGCGAGAGAGAGAGAGAGAGAGAGAGAAGAAAGAGGGAGACGACGACGACAATGACAACGAAGAAGGACCAAGAGAGAGAGAGAGAGAGAGAGAGAGAAAGAGAGAGAGAGAGACGATGATGACGAAGGAGAAGAAGAAGAAGAAGAAGAAGTTGTTGCTGCGGATGCAGAAGACAAAGAAGAAGAAGAAGCTGCGAAGAAGAAGAAGACAAAGAAGAAGAAGTACCTGGGTGATTATTTGAAATCCATCTCTCCTTGAAGGTGATTCTGAAATCCTAGCTTTTTCTGGGTGTTGATTCTATTTCTGGGTGGTGATTATGAAACTCTAGCTGCATAATCCATCTCAATTTGTTATGAATTTTTGCTTCCTTCAGACACTTCATGGTTTTTGGGCGTTGATTTTATTTTTGCTCTTCTTTCTGATTCTCATATCTGATGCTCTGTTTATAAACTGTTTTCTGATTTTATTTATGAGTATTGATTATTTCTGGGTGTTGATTTTATTTATGAATTTCTGATTTTATTTTTGCTCTTCCTTCTAATTCTCATATCTGCTAGCTCTGCTTGTTTCTAATTATAGAATCACTTTGATTCTGAAACCACCTTGTTTTTAGGTAATTCATCTCGGCATAAATTTCTGAAATTTCTACATAAATCACTTTGATTCTGAAACCCTAGCTGCGATGCATAGTTCATCTCTGCATAAATTTTTGAGTGCTGACTTTTTATACTCAAATTTTTTTTTTTTTGGGCATAATCCATTTCTGCATAAATTTCTAGGTGCTATTTAATTTTTTTTTTTGGGCATAATCAATCTCTGCATATTGCATAAATTTCTGAGTGGTTGATGGATTGTAATGATAGATTAATGATTTTTGGTTTAACTTATAGGTTTATGGAAAAATATTGTGCTAAATGATTTGTTGGTTTAAACCTAATCATTTTTTATGGAATGAGGGGTTGATAATTAAGTTATGAAAGACATGGTTCTTTAATTTTAAGTAGTGTTATCTTGTATCTTTTATTAGGTTTGAATTATATATTTATATATATGATATATAAAAAATATTTTAAAATTTCATATTTTTGCCGTGTCCTCACAATGTCCGTGTTCGGCATTTTTTGAAAATCGTTGTGTCGGTGTGTTCGTGTCGTGTCGTGTCGTGTCGTGTCGGTGTCCCCTGTCCGTGCTGTGCTTCTTAGGCTCTAAGGGAGAAAAGCTGCATTTTAACAATTAATGTAATTTCAACAAATAATTGAAAAGAACCGACAAAAATGCCTCAAAACTTTTTAGCATCTATGGAAGAATCCTTATCATGAGATAAGGAGCACATCCTATATACAAACACAATCAGAAATGCTCAACCCAGAAGTTAAGCTCATTTATGAACTCCATGAGAGAGAGAGCATTCACAAAGATTCCATTTACACCAAAAATATAAGCTATGCAAAAGACATGATTTCAACTTATGTACTTCCATGAAGATGTCTCCAAATGTACGGGCATTCCTTTCTCCCTGCTTAGATATGAACAGGCATGAACCTTACTTTTTGGATCATTGATTGGTTGACGCACTGTTGTGGTTTTCTGTTTTCACATTTATTTTTGCCATTCATATGTGCCCATGATTTCATAGATTGACTTTGCATTTAAAACTGGTCACTTTCCTTTTGTGTGCGTAGAATTTTGTCAGAAAGTTGTTATGCTAGGTTGTAACATATCTGGTTGCTTATTTTGGGCTATTGTGTGAGGCATTTGCTTTGAAGGATTATTTTGAATGAAAATGCTTGAAATGTACATTTAGCTTCCTTTGCTTCCATCTTCAGAAGTTCTCTTGAAACCCTGCTTAGATATGAACAGGCATGAACCTTACTTTTGGATCATTGATTTGTTGAGGCGCTGTCTTGATTTTTTGTTTCACGTTTATTTCTGCCATTCATAGTTGCTCACGATTTCATAGATTGACTTTGCATTTGAAACTGGTCGCTTTCCTTTTGTTTGTGTGTGTATTATTTTGTCAGGAAGTTGTTATGCTAGGTTGTAACATGGCTGATTGCTTATTTTGGGCTATTTTGTGAGGCATTTGCTTTAAAGGAATATTCTGAACGAAAATGCTTGAAATGTACATTTAGCTTCCTTTCCTTCTAACTTCAGAAGTTCTCTTGAAACCCTGCTTAGATATGAACAGGCATGAACCTTACTTGTGGATCATTGATTGGTTGAGGTCCTGTCTTGGTTTTTTGTTTTCACGTTTATTTCTGCCATTCATAGTTGCTCATGATTTCATAGATTGACTTTGCATTTGAAACTGGTCACTTTCCTTTTGTGTGTGTGTATTATTTTGTCAGAAAGCTGTTATGCTAGGTTGTAACATATTTGGTTACACCATTTAGGACTCGTGTGAACCTGGGAACCACTCTGATATTACTGAAGAAAGAGACGAGACTAAAGCACATGCTCCTCCATATCCTTTTGGGACTGTTGCCTCTGAAGACCTAAAAGCAAAGTCAAAGGTGGAAGATGTTGGCATCACTAAAGAATCTTCCAAAAGTCAATCTGATGGCTTCCAGTCACCTCCACCTGCTTTTATGGGACGCTTTCAGGATCAGAACTCCAGCAGTATGATTGCTCATGAATCTCCAGCTTCAGATTTCGTATTCCCTGTGGCTACAGGGAAGCAAGATCAACAATATTCTGGAAACTACAGTTTTCCACTTTCACATACCTGTCATAACTGTTCATGTTCAGAGGGTCCCCCTGGGAATCAGTCAGCACACATCATCCCTTCTCATGCAGGCAGTAGCTTCTCTAAAGGAGAGCCTTCAGGGAGCAACAATGAACATTATGCGTTGATGCCACTTGAAACACCCAATAAATTAGGATCTGTGCTGGAGGCTCTTCATGAAGCTAAGCTATCATTGAAGCACAAACTAAATGCCTTGCCGGCAATAGATGGTGGGTCTGTTGGGAAATCTATGGAATTTTCTGTTGGGGTCAGACCAGAAGTTCGTGTTGGATGTGCTGGGCTATTCAGAGTGCCATCTGATTTTCACTTAGAAGCAACTACTAAAGGCAACATCCTGGGTTCAAATTCTCATTTGCGTTTGACAAATTACTGTCCTGATGCAGGAAGTGCACTAACTTCTGTTGATCGATTTACCACCAGTCCTCACACAGACTCCAGGTCAAGTGTTTCTACTGGTGATAGACATCTTGCCATCCCGACCAATCTCTACATGGAGAGCAGGTCAAAAATTCCGACTTTGCGTTTGACAGGTCTCCCTTCTTCCAGTCGATATGCCTATAATGATCCAAACATGAATAGAGGTCTCCCCTCTTCCAGTAGAAATGCCTATAATGATGGAAACATGAATACAGGTCTCCCTTCTTCTGGTAGATATGCCTATATTGATCCAAACCTGAATGCAGATCGTGCTTCTTCCAGTATATACAATTCTCCTACCTATCCCTTCTATCCCGACGTGATGCCACGTTTGCCCCCTAATGAAGGGCCACGACTCTTTTCAAGTAGCGGAGCTGGCATGCCTCCACCAAATCAATTCTCATTTTGTGACGATCATATCAGGCCAAATGCATATAGATAGTAACTTCAACTTATTTTTGCTGCTGCTTGATTAAGAAGTTTCAGGAGAAGGGTTTTGTAGGGGGTTTTTTTAAAATATATAATGCATTTTTTTTGGTTAAATGTTGGATTCTTGTGTGGGATATGTACTGGAGTGAAATATGGTAGTTCGAGGTAATGGTGGTTTTGAGAATCAGGAGATGTATTTTGTATCTTCTTATCTGGTTGTGTGTACTATTGAAACAGATGGAATTCGTAAATAGTTATTATTTCTGCTTTTTGCGTGTTTAGTTCATTCATTCAAATTTTCTTGGAAATAGTTGAATTTTACTGCCTTCGGTGGCATGTCTGTATTAAATTTTTATAATGATCTCCGTGAAATGATGTTAATGGTGGAACCCTAACTATAGGGTAGCAGCAGTGGAACCCTAACTTTGAAATGATGTTAAGAGTCCTTCAATTTTCTGATAGAACTAACTATAGGGTAGCAGCAGGAAAATTTCTACATTGAGCTCTATGGACAATCAAAGTTTATATAAACAGCGAGATACGACGTTGGGCATTCTAATTTGATACACTGAGTAGCTTTACCTTATTCTGGCAAAAAGCCATGTGATTCATGAATCTATGGTCACAGTCTTACACTAGAAAACTTTATTATCCTAACAATTTTCGTTTCGAAAAGTTCGTGCCAAAACTTTAAAAGATAATAATAAATTCACGCTATTAGTGAATTAAAATTAAACTACTATTTCAAAAGTTAAAAACTGTTAGGAAAAGAAACATGATAATAATGTCGATATATGTCAAGCTATCCAACACATTTCCTTAATAATAAGAAAAGAAATATTAAGGGAGTGCACTAGTTAGATCTCCTATATCCCAAAAGCTTAAGACGTTACTCAGTTGCAACTTTGTCTTAGACAATTCTATTAGATGATCAATTTAAAAAAAAAAAAACTCACCATGTTAGGATACTAGTCCAACAATTAGTGTATGTAGCTATCGTACACCCTCCATCAGAGCGATTAGGGAATATAGTTGGGACGTTTTAGAAATGTTCAGAGAATACACCTGTTAGACCATAAGTTGTTCCCAAAGATTACTTGTTTGGAAATTGGCCTAACAATATATGTTAACCCATTATTCAAGTACATCATTTTATACGTAAATTCTGTATAAATTTTCTATAATACAATTACCTATAAGATATAAATCTTTTATATGTAAGACTAAGTTGTGGTTAGTCCTGTGGTTACTAGACGAACCTTTGATTAAAATAGTTGTTGGCCCTGTCCATAGTTACAGGAAACTCTCTTCGAGAGAAGAAACTTGCTTTTCCAAAGTTGGCTTCCATAATGGATACGAAACTCTTATTCATTTTAAGAAAACTTTATAAAATGACTCCAAAATATTTTCAAAACTTTAACATAAACTAAAAAACTGTAAAAAATTCTTAATAAATATCATGAAAACTCTTTAACAACTTGTTTTGCAAACATTTTAGTTTTTTTTCACAATCTCAAATCTTATCTTATTATTTAATAGTAATAGAAACTTTTTAATAAAACTATACAGATATTATATAGTATTTACTATTTTACTTCAACATAAAAGTAAGTTGCTTCTCACCCACCCCCCACCCCCCACCCACCCACCACCACACACACACACAAATTTTGTCCCCTTTTTAAATGACCTTTATACTCCTCTTTCTTCTTTAAAATAACAAGTTATTTGAACTCCTTAACTTGTATTTTTTTTTTCAATTTTATTTAATTTTTTTTAATCAATTTTGTTTATTATTTTTTATCAAAATTTTTTATTTTTTTATTTTATATAATTTTTAACATATGTTAGAATCTCTCCCTTCCTTTAAATTACCTTTCTAACTTGACACTTCACTTTTTTAATATATTTTCGTGTATCTTTTTTTTTTTTTTTTCAGTTTTGTTTAACTTTTATTTAGTTTTGTTTCTTTTTTTTTTATTAGTTTTGTTTCTTTTTTTTTAATAAGTTTTATTTGTTGTTTTTTCCATCAATTTTTTTTTAATTTAATTTTTGACACATGTCAAAACCTCACATTCCTTTTAAATTATCTCTCCTCAAACCTTTGACAACTCTTGACATATATCAGAACTTCTTTCTCTCTTTAAATTACCCCCTAACCTCCCCCTCCCATTGAATTACCCCATCCAACCCTTGACACATGTCAAAATCTCCATTTCCTTTAAATTACCCTCCCTCCAACCCTTGACACATGTCAAAACCTTCCCTCCCTT
>CM065390.1:19417500-19495000 GCA_033060915.1 Euryodendron excelsum | reverse complement strand
CACCGGAGGCATCTATTCTCCAGTTTCTGGACAGTACGTCCGGTTTCGGTTGCGTAACTCTGGCTAAGCAATAGCGGAAGTGTTGGAACTCCGGTTTATGGTTTTTGGAATTTGACCGGATTCGGTCGCGGGACTCCGGGTAAATATATAGCACCGAAGGCATCGGACCGCCGGTTTAGGAATTCGGAATCTCACTGAATTTAGTCGCCGACTTCAGATGGACAGTACCGGTGGTGTCCAACCTCGAATTTCAAGACTTCACAGTCCAACTGGATTTGGTCGCTGAACTCCGATTTGGGAGTTGCTTGTGTGCTGAGGGTTGCAAAATTGAGTGTCAACATACTTCCTTTAATTTTTTTTTTGGTTGAACTTAAAAAAATAAAAAGAACAAAACTTTTATTTCATTGAAAAGATGGGTTTGGCCATTAAGTGATGCTGAACCCTCACAAGGGGTGGAACTAGATTGGGGGAGCCAGGACACCGATTTTTGTATAATCTTTTTATATACATTATAAATGTATAAGATTTTTGTAAAAGTTTATTCAACCGACACTCCTGCAATTCTACTTGCATTATCAGATTTTTTTTCTTGCCCGAAGAGGGAAGAATATCGGTGAACAAAATATTTTAAAATTTTAGGCACTGTACCTCTTTTATCTGTTAACCTCTCTGTGTGTTTGCCTCCGCCTCTCGATATTATGAAAGGACACTGGATTTTGCTCATTTTTTATATATATTTTTTTGTTTTAGCCTTAATTGGTGTTCATTGCGGTCGGAGTTTTTCGTATATATTGATATGTAAGGGCTTTGTCCCAAATTAACTTTTAAATAATAATATGAAGGAGTTTCTCTTAACCTTTAGTATTTTTGTGAATTAATTGACTGTTGATTCCTTTAGTCTAATACTAAAATCAACAAACTAAAAAGAATGATGTTTGGATATTCGTGAGGGAATCAATAAATCCAAACTAGTTATTATATTTTCTATTCTTTGACACGCTTCCCTAGCTGGCCATGATGGAGCAAGGGAGGACGTTGTTTCAACTTTGCAAACGGGGTTATTCCTTAGCTTTTGGGTTATCTTATCCCCTAGCAGGCTCCTCGTTCGGTAATGATTATTATTTTTGTATTTTATTTTTTTTGAAGTGTTTGTTTAAATTTTTTTAATTGTTTATAAAATTTAAAAAAAATTAAAAATACTAAAATAGGTGTGTTCTCTATTACTAAAACTTGGTCTAGTATTATTGGCACAACAGTAACCTACAAATACTCATCACCAAATCACAAAAAATACATAGTAAAAACACACAATAAAAAATAAAAATTAGCAGCATTACCAAACGGAATAGGCTAATAGATAAAGACAAAGACTACATATATATGTCTCATCTATTTTTATTATCTTAAAGGTAAGTTAAACATGAACTATTGGGTTATACAAAGTATGAGCCCACATCTTTTTCATACTTCCTCACATTGTACAACTCACTTTATGCATGCCTAACATAGGTCGGCATAAATGACAGAAGTATTAAAGGTATTTACCAAGGCATGGAAAGAATTTTATTATCTTGACATGTTTCCTAAGAATCAATGTTTCTAATTTTGGAGATTCCAAAATGTTAGTGGTACCTTCAACAAAATACTGTGTTTGTAGATGTGGTTAGAGTGATGTGGATTTTTAAACCCTTTAGGTTGTTTTACATAAGCCTCTTCTTAAAGAATGTCATTCAGAAAGGCACTCTTTACATTCATGTGGTACAGTTTAAAACTTAGATGACATGTAATGGCAAGTAGGGTCTGTACAGACTTTAACCTAGCAACAGGAGCAAAGGTCTCATCAAAGTCAGTACCCTCAATTTGAGTGTATCATTGGGCCACTAATCTAACTTTATTCCTTGTGATAGTATCATGTTCATCAGATTCATTCTTAACTATTCACTTTGTTCATATCAAATTAACATGCTTAGGTCTAGGTACAAAAGTCAAGACATCATTATGAACAAATTGACTCAACTCCTCATGCATGGCAGTTATCCAATTATCATTAGTTAAGACTTCTTTTACATTCTTAGGTTCAAAGGTAGAAATATAACAAAGATAGTTTACCTCATTCCTTACCTGATGCGTTGTTTTCATTGCTTTAGTGACATCACCAATCGCTTGATCCAATGGATAGTGTAGCTTCACTTTAGAGGAAGGTTCCAAAGTGGTTCTTTGATCATCTTAAATTTGACCACTTTCAACCTCATCTTGAAGTATCACCTTTCCTTGTTTTTGTTTAACTTCTAAGATAGATTCACTACTTGCATTGAACTCCTCATCAAGCGAAACATCAGCAGGAATCTCAACTTCATCAATAACAACATTAATAGATTCCATAATAGTTAATGTTCTCAAGCTATAAACTTTATAAGCTTTACTATTAATGGAAGACCTAAGAAATACTTCTTCATCGTTTCGGGAGTCAAACTTACCCAACTACTCTCTATCCCTCATGATATAACATTTGCTCATAAACACTCGAAAGTATTTTACATTGGGCTTCTCACCTTTCCACAATTCATATGGAGTCTGCTTGGTACCAACTCTCAAGTAGACTCGATTTGATATGTAACAGGGAGTATTCACAACTTCAGCCCAAAACCATTGAGAGATCTTTTTACCATGAAGCATCACTCTGGCCGTCTCTTGAATAACTCGATTCTTCCTCTCAACCACTCCATTTGTTGTGGAGTCTTTGAGGCTGAAAACTCATGTCGAATGCCCTGTTCATCATAAAAGTTAGTAAACTCAAAATTTTCAAACTCTCAAGTTCACTCGATTTGATATGTAACAGGTAGTATTCATAGCTTTAGCCCGAAGCCGTTGAGGGATCCTTTTACTATGAAGCATCACTCTGGCCATCTCCTGGATAACTTGATTCTTCCTCTCAACCACTCTATTTTGTTGTGGAGTCTTTGGGGCTAAAAACTCATGCCGAATGCCCTGTTCATCACAAAAGTTAGCAAACTTATAATTGTCAAACTCTCTGCCATGGTTAGTTTGAATCCTTCGTATGTAGTCTATTTTTGTGCCCTTCTCTACCTGTAATCTTAAACATAAAGCTTTAAATACAGAGAAGGTGTCATATTTTTTTCTAATGAAATTAACTAATGTAAATTGAGAGAAATCATTGACAACAACAAAAGTATATTTTTTTACCCCTTAGACTCCCTGTCTGAATAGCACCTATAAGATCTCTATGCACTAATTCAAGAGGGCGAGAGGTGGAAATCTGTTTAACTTTCTTGTGTGTGGATTTAATTTGTTTTCTCAACATGGCATGGACCACACAAATAGTTTTTGAGTTTTTCAAGTTTTGAAATCCCACGGATGAGTTCTGAGCCGGATAGTTTAGATAATTCATTAAAATTCACATGGCCAAGTCTTTAATGCTGTGACTCATGCTCATCCAACTCAGAAAAAGTACAAGTAATCCCACTCTCAAAAGTTATCCAATAACAGTTTTCAGTAGTGCGTACACCTTCCATGACACAAGTACCATTTTTATTAAAAATATAACATTCAGTTTTAGAAAAATGTACTTGGTGTCGTGCATCACATAACTGACTAATACTAATGAGATTTGCTTTCAAGCCATCAACAAGCAAAACATGACTCAAGTTAGGTAAGCCTTGTGATTTGATATTACCCTTTCCAATAACTTTTGATGTACTTCCATCACCAAAGGTTACCAAACCACCATCACACTTAGTTATAATGTCAAATTATGATTTGTCACCACACATATGCTTTGAACACCCACTATCTAAATACCATATGTTGGAGTTGTGGGCTTTCAAGGTTGTGTGAATAACATACCCTTTAAGATCTTCTTTTTTAATCCAAACAGTCTTGGTTTAGATTTTTCAAATTTCTTTGAAGACTGTTGAATACATTTTTGAGTTGTCTTAGGGTTAGAATTCACCCTTGGTCGTGCCATATAGTTTCCAACTCTTCTAGGCTGAATAAGTCTTTCAAGTTCAAAGTTTAAAGCTCTTGACTTTTCAGCTAGAACATGACATCTATTAGACAACGACTCATCATATAATTTACCTTGATAGTATGACTTTTGAGATTGATAGTAATCAACAAGCAAACCATACAACTTATGACACTGTGGCCTAACGTGATCTCTTATTCCATAATAATGACATGTAGGCATAAAGTGTGGTACATGATCTCTATCTTGAGAAGAATCATACCTGCCAGACAGCACAAATTTGATTTCTTTCTTGGGCTATTTTTGCTTTGGCTTAGATGGTTGATTTTCATATCCAACTCCTCACATATCCCAAGCATTCTTTTGATCTTCCTAGACTTTCTCCAATGAGGTAGTACTTGCCTTATATTTCTTAAAGGTTAAGTCGGACTTTAACAAATTATATTCAGGCTTTTGCAACTTGTCTTCAGCAACCTTTTTAACCCCTCTCGATCATGTGAGTTTTTTTTAAGGAACTTAACTTTATCAAACAAAGTTAATCAGTGAGTCTTCAGTTGGTTCACTTTTGCTTAAGCATCAATGTTCTCCTTCTTCAAGGATTCAACTTCTTCTAAAGCCTTTTTCAGTTTAATTCTCAGTTTGACATTCACCTTTGTCAACTTGTAATATTGCTTATAAAGTTAATCATATGCCATTTGTAGTTTACTTTTATCTTCATCATCAAATCCTCAGTCTTCTTCCTTAAGAGACCCTATAGTACTATCAGACTCATCTGACTTTTCAACTTCTTGGGGCTTAGATGAAGATTCAATTACCTTAGATACAAAAGCTACAAAAGCTGTGATGTTCTTACAGCCATCCTCTTTGTCAAACTCTTCTTCTTTTTCAAAATCATTCCATATGACCGTTAAAACTTTGCTTCCTTTGTTCTTCTTCTTACTAGGACAATCTTGTACAATGTGTCCATAGCCATGGCATTCAAAGCATTATTTTTTACCGGACTTATCTGATGACTTCCTTACAAACTTGATCTTGTCAAAAGATTTTTCTTTAGTTTTGTCAAAAGAATGAGATTGACCTTGTCGTTGTTTGTTGAAAAATTTCTTGAATTTTTTGACAAACAATGCCATCTCCTCAGGACCCATTTCAGAGTCACTATCACTAGCTTCATTCACGCTGTCCTCCATAGAATTTAGAGCAATGCTTTTGTTCCGTTTAGGTTGGCAAAAATTAGCTTCAAAGGTTTGTAAGGAACCCACTAAGTCTTTTATCTTCATAGAGTCAACATCCCTACTTTTTTCTATTGTCGTAATCTTGGCTTGAAATCTTTTCAGTAAAGATCTCAAAATTTTTCGAACAATTTTAGATGGAGGGATTTGTTTACCTAGGATGAATATTGAGTTAACAATATCACCGAGTTTAACATAAAATTAATTAAAATTTTCATCATATTCTATTCTTAAAGTTTCAAAAGTAGTAGTCAACCGCTAAAGTTTAGCTATCTTCACAGATGTAGTACTTGCATAAGTAATTTGTAAGATATTCCATGCCTCTTTAGCGATTTCACAGTTAGAGATTTGGCGAAACACTTCTGCTATGACACTGTTATAGATGGCATTCATAGCTTTACAATTCCACTCACAATTTTCAAAATTAGTTTTATCCCTTTGATTTAGTGATTTTAAAATAGTTGTTTCACCATATGTAACGGTGAGTGGAGTATAGTCATTCACAACAGCAAGCCAAACTCGTTCATCAATTGACTTAAGAAACGCTCTCATTTTTGCTTTCCAGTAGAGGTACTTAGTTCTATCAAACAAAGGAGGTCTAGCAGAAGAACTACCTTCCTTAGGCAAATTAATAGATTTAGACTATTAGGATCTCACTCTTTCAAAAATTAAAAATATTTTTTAGTGTCCCGCTCTAATACCAATTGAAAAACCTAGCATTGTCTATAGTTTTGCTAAAGAATGAATATTGGAGCAATACTATGATAGTTATGACTATGGTTAAGTGCAATCATAACGTATGCCAATAATCAGTAAAGAAACTAATCAATCATGCAATTGACACACGAGACTTTTGCCGTGGAAATCCAAACCGGAAAAAAATCATGTGTACCCTTTGTCGAGCAAAGATCATGCACTAAAACCAATGTTAACGATTACAATATCACTTACAACTCAATCCCTAATGAACTCCTCAATCACTAGGTTGTCTAGAACTTGCTCGACTCCTTAATACACCATTTCCTTGCTTGACCACCATACATATCCCCTCAGTATGGATTTCGCGTCTCGAACTCCTTCAAGACTTCAATTTTTTTCAATGGAGTTAAAGAAGATTTGTTGCTAAAAATCAATCGTGAACTCTCTAGAAGTTCGGAGATATTCTTTGTTGGGTATTTTGAATGGCGGCTACATACTAGACTTTGGAAGACGTGCCTCAATATATAAGTAGGTTAAAAGAACCGATGGCTCGCTTCCTTAGGTTTAAAATCTCGGGCATCTCGCGATCGCGAGGTCCAGGAAGATTGAACCTATTAGAGTGGGTGCTCACTGTTTCTTCCGTCGAGAGGTATCGAGGTCTAGTGAGGTCTTGGCAAATTTATACCCAATCTGTTTCTTCTATCGAGATCTATCGTCGTCCATTGACATTCATCGAAGTCGAAAATCAATTACTTTATGTATTATTCAGACTCTCTTAGCATAAGCTCGAATGAATAGACATAACGAACATCTCAAATGTTTGTGATAAATACCCCAACATCCCAAATTACAAGGAATTAGACTCGTCATGAAATTTAGTCAATTATATTATGTTACATACTAAAGTACTAAATAAAGAGTATAAAATAAAAAGCCCCAAGGGAGAGTAAGAAAATAGGCGTCAAAACTTTGTAATGGCTATGAATATAAAGAATCTGTAATAATAATTAAAAAGTCATATATTGAGTACATCCGAAAGAGCTTGCCAAAAAAATGCTACAAATTTTGATATCAGAGCAAGCTACATTCATGAAATGGGCATGAAAGAAACAAGGCGTGCAGCAGCAACTAAAGTAGAAAATTTTGGCTTAGAAAAAAAAATTAAGTCAAGATTTTAAAAAAGAGGTAAGGTAAAACATTGCTGGCTAGTAGGAGCAAACCAGAAAAATGATAAACAGTTTCTTTTTCGATTGAATGCATAGTGTGAGAAATTGGTACTTTCCAACTACAATTTATGAATGTCAAAACTCACACATATCTTCAAGAAAGCATGAAACTTATTGGAGGGATGTTTTCAAGGATTCAGGATATCGGGCTTTGGGTTGGGGTATGGGTTTAGGATTGGAGGTTTGGGGGTCTAGAGTTTAGCATATATGATCAGTTAATAAGTAACGGTAAACAAATAGAAAATTCATATAGAGTTTTTATACAGAATGATATGTCTGAATAAGAATCTTTTATTTTAAAACAAAACATCCATCATAATAGTATTTAATTACAAAACTGTCACTGCCACATCATTTGGTGAGAATTTCTATATAAATTTTAGGTAAGAATAACATTTTCCCAAGTTAATTTAAAGAAACATCTCTTCTCTAAGCTATCAAACCATATAAAACACTCATAACAACGGATTTGAATCTCGTCCATTCTCTGATTGGAATGGATATCTCTATTCCATTGATTGAGGTGTTGACATGTTAGTTAAAATAAAAGCAAGGGTTTAATAAATCGACTTAAAACTTATTAACAGTGAACCCGTGCTATGCACGAGAGTAAGAAAGAAAAGAAAATAGTTTTAAAATGCATTTGTTTTACTTAAAATATGTTGATATTCAATATTCTGCATATTTTTTATGAAAGTAATAAATGACCTAATAAGACCGAGGTGTTGGTGTTGGTTCCGGAGATTACCTGATCTCGGGAAGCTGCTGGATATAAAGGGACATAACTAATGCTCTTTAGCGATGGTTTTTGTATTTTTTGAGATAGTTAGCCACTGTCGCAAATGCCTCCTTCTTTTTGTAGTCGCCATTTTGATTTTGATCCTACTAGGAGGTGGCCCAATTTTCATAAATTATGGATCACAACAGTTGTCATGCGGAAGAATAGAGATGATAATGGCGCGAGTTCAATATAAGTTAGGCTAAATCCCACCCCACTCTTAATAGAAAAATTTTACCCCACACTTTTATCCTAAAACTTGTAATGGATTGAACATTCTCATTTCGTTCTCATTCTATTTAAGTTAATTGGAGTTTGAATTGTAATAGGTCAAACTCGCAGAAAATCTCAGAATAAAAATAATCCTCAAAAAACAAAATAATACAAATTATACAAACAGTAAGGATCTAAAATTGAGAAAGAAGTATGCTAAATTGCAATTGTAAGAAGTAATATTAGAACCCTAACATTTACTATATATACCAAAGATATTTTCCATTATTAAAATATAATGAGAGTATTTAAAGTTTTCATAATATAATAGGAGTGGGGGTTGATGAGGTAATCTAAGTTCTATTCCATTTCAAATCTGCTTCAAGTTATTTTTATTTTTTTTTATATCTCGTTCCTAATCTATTAATTCATACTCATAATCTTTATTATTAAGGGTGGGTGAAATAAGTTTTAATTATTAAGAATAGGTGAAACAAGTTTTAAATTTTTCAAGTCAAATTGTTATCCTTACCTCATAATCACGTGTACCATAATAGTACTCAATTCTTTCGAAGTTGAATTCTTATTGAGACAAGTCATTTCATTGGACAGAGCTGGTCCAGGTGACATGGGAGGCCCTTTTTCCAACATTTCAATCAATGCTGATGAATGGTAAGGCACTTGTGCATCATAGTAATATGAACGTAATTGACCCAAATTATCCACACAAAAAAAAAAAAAAAAAATCTAGGATGGGGTGATTAAGCAGCCCGGCTAAAAGCAAGCCACATGATTAAACTAAAATGCCATACCTAATATGCTACAAGAAATTACTCCTTTGGCAACCATTTTGGGCAACATGAACATAATCTTGTCAACAAAAGTGACTTTTCCGCGACGATTTTTTGTCTCGTTGCCAAAAGAGCAATTTTCGGGACAACTTTTTCTTGTCGGAAAATCAACACTTGACTACTTATTTTTCCATGGCCAACAGTGCACTTTATGCAAGGACATTTTGTTCTCATTGCCAATTGTTGACGACATTTTTTCCTCATTGCTGAAAGAATACTTTTTTGCGGTGAAATTTATTCCCGTGGCCAATTCTTGCACTATCATATTTTTTTTTCCTGTACAAGGAGGGAAGGATATTGATGAACAAAATATTTTAAAATTTTTTTACACTGCACCCCTTTTATCTTTTATTTTTCCCTCTCTGTCTTTGTCTCTCTCTCCCTCTCAATATTTTAAAAGGAAATCGGATTTTGTCACTTTTGATAAATTTTTAATCTTAGCCTTAATTAGCATTCATTAGGGTTTTATGTTGTTCCTATGTATTGATTAGCAAGGGTTTTGTCCAAATCAGTTTTGATCAATAATATTAAGAGGTTTCTCTTAACATTTAATTTTTTTTGGAAATCAACCAACAATTGATATCTTTAATCTGGTACAAAAATCAACAAATTAAAAAAGAGTTAGTTTCAAGTATTTGTATTCAAATCAATTAATTCAAACTAATTATTCTGTTTTCTATTTTTTGACACGCTTCCCTAGCGGGTCATGATGGAGAAGGGGAGGGGGCTCAACTTTGCAAACCCGGTTATCCACTAGCTTTTGGCTTATGTTTTTACATAGAGCTACATGCTAGGAGTAAAAAAAATTGCCAGTGGAACACAGACAAAAAATAAGACAAACATTACATACATACGTTTCATCTTTTATTTTATTTTTCCCCGTAAAAGAGTACAGATTAAAGATGGCATTATTGGGTTATATATAAAGTGTAAGCCCATGCAAACAGTACACATTTTTCATACTTCCTCATACTCTACAACTCTTTTTATGCGTGTCCAACACAATCATCATATATATAAATATAAAAGTTGTGTTTACCTTATAATTTATCTCACTCCTACGTAGAGCTCTAAATACTCTTATATTTTTAAAATGTCACGTCATAGAGGCAATTTGTTAAATAATTATTGAATTTGTTGGCAATTGATTAGATAACTATTAATTGACCACACTATTAATTTTATAATATATATATATATAAGATAAAATTGGGATAACTATTAAAAAATAAAATACTAAAAAGAAAACAAAAGGAAGGACTCTAGAGAAATAAATTACTTGTAGGATTTGTAGTTTACAAGACAGTTGTGACGTCATAAATCATAAAAAAAATGAAGTAAATCATAATAGTTAGCAAATCAATGATATCACAAGTTTTTGAGTTTTATTAAAGTATGTGTATTTTTGTTTAATCGGAATAAAATACCAAACATTCTAGGATTAAATTTAAAAAAAATAACTTAATCAATTAATTATGATTAAAAACAGTACTATCAATTTTTTCTTCCATGTAGAGTATTAAAAAAAAAGCTCTATTGCATTAACTCACCTGAATTTTTACAAGTTTTTTTATTTTTTCCAATAGTACCTTTCCATAAAATAAATTAATATTGTATACTTAATTATTTTGAATTTTAAACAATTACTTACAACGTATATATACAATTATTTTTTTTAAATATTTATTATCCATCCTTCTATGATAAAAGATAATAGTATCCAAACAGTAAATTTTGAATAATACTTAATCCCCGCGCACTGTACAGGTTGACCACTAGTGAATATTATATTTTGAGTGCCTAAGAAAGAGTTTGCCAAAAAAATGCAACAAATTTAACATTATAGCAAGCTGAAAGTGAGACCCACCTTCCATGACTCTACGCCAAGTCTCACTTAAGAGCACTCCCCCCCTCCCTCACTCTTAGTGTTCTGTGGGACCTAGCACTTTGTCGAAATTATGGCATAGTCTAATTGCTTCCCTTTCTTGTATCAAAAAAAAACTTATTTGGAGTAAAGCACTCTTGGTTAGTGCCAAGTAAAGGTAAACACAATTTATTTATGGTAGATAATCTTGCTAGGGTAATACAATAATATTGTACCCGAAATTGAAAACTAAAAACTACAAAGACAAATAAAAATGCCACTTTCGGAAAAAACAATTGCATTAGAACATGCAACAAGCCTTTTAAAATTCTAATTTATACCCAGTGGACAAGTGAAGTATTGCAGATTTTTCAAAGGTGGTAAACACAAACATATTTTGGATCGCATTCACATACTCACCCTAAAAAATGGATTGAATTCGGCATCATAGTCGTTGTTGTTTGGTCTCGTACTTGAAGTTGATGCAATTGACACCGGTGTAGACGCCGTTGTCCATGGTTTGAGTGCTCTGTTGCCTGTTTGTAAGAGTGTCGCCCTGAGAGTACGAGAAGGGAACGTCGCATGAACCCTTTGTCGCCAATAGACTCACCTTCACCATACTCATCGGCGACACAGTAATCTTGTACACAGTCTCCCCACTGGTATCCTCCGGAAAATTCAGCAGAAATTTCAATCTTTCCATTCGCGATGAGCGGAATGCCGGCTTTGATGGTGGTTTTGACGCCCAGCTTCAACGAAACGCTGGAATTCCAGGTACGGCTCGTAGTCTCTGTTTAGGAGAGCTTCAAGTCCACCGTGTTGTTTTCTTGGGTCTGGTTAATGGCATTTCCAGCCATGGTGATGACGCTCTGGCTATAGTCCCTGCCGTCCATGATGCGAAAATTGACATTGTAGATGTTCCTTGAAATAGCAAGCTCTTCCACCCCCAGGCGTGCCTGTATGGTGATGGTGGGGACGCAGGCAGCGAGACAGCTTGTCTGGCTCTCGGTGGTAACTACTCTCTTACAAAAATTGTTGTTACCCAAGTTGCGGAGAGCGATGACGTTGTTGTCAACTTTGACCGGCCAAAACACGGTGTCGGAGTTGTCGCCGGCTGTTGGGTCGTCGGAGTCAGCCCAGATCCAATTACTATCGCCGCGCCTCCAGAATTTGCCGAGGCAATCTGACTTTATGCGGATGCTTCCATCGGGAGTCGTGAAAACCTCGTTCCCCACCGTTGGATCTCCAATGTCACCGGACGCAAACTGGAGATATGGATAGTATCCCCCGACCTTACGGGCGCTGAGGTAGCTTGCATTATCGCCGTTGAACGGGACGTGTTTGGGCAATATCAACAGCGATTCCCAATTAATAACTTCGAACTCGTGGCACTGGTCTCTCCTGTTTGGCTCTGATAGGAGCTCTGCAGCAACGCTACTCTTCGTAAGCAAGGGAAGCTTGAAAGCTCAAGTCTAGCATTGTGCAGCATGTGCGCAGTTTAGACGGGGCTTTGATTACTGTAAAATTTTAAAGAAATAAAATTGAGCGTTGATTAAGCATAATTATTTTTAGTACAATGCTAAACGCTTGATCCTAATCAGACCAAATAGCTGAGTTTTGAGTTTAATTGGCTGGCTGATTTTTTCATTTTTTATTCTATCAACTTGCAGTAAAACAAGGTAATAATATTACCAGACCAAATGGTTTTTGAGTCCAGTAGTCCTAAATGGTTTATTGCAGGAAGTTGTAATAAATTAAGGTCAGCACCTTGTAATAAAATAAGGTAAAGAGACTAGCAAAACCAATGGCTTTTTGAGTCAAGTCATCAAGAATTTTTTATGACAATGATTTGTAATATAGGTAACGAGGAATGACGCACCCCTTAATAATATTTATTGATAGTGAATTATTTGATTTTGACTAGAGCTTGAGGAACACTTAACAAATTATTAAGTTGGTTATTACGTAGCGGGTTACCGAATAATAATTATAACAATAATAATGATAGTGATAATAATAATAATAGCTGAATTAAAGTTAACTAAACTATATATATATATATGCATGCATGTATATATGAAGCAAACAATAGGCAAAAACTATGGGGGTAATTTGCAGTGGGGAAAAACCACTTTCATCTTCTTCCTCTCTCACTCCTGCGGCACCAGAGGGAAGAGGCAATGCCAAATTTAGTAGTACTCTTCTTTTCTATGTACATCGGGTAGTACTCTTCATTGTTTCCAAGCCATTTACTAATTGAATTCCACTGCTACAACATTTTTGTCTTCATATGTTTCCATTTTTTGAGTGATGATTCTTGTTAGATTAAGTGGTGGCCGATAATATGATAGTACTATTCAGAAATTAAATCGAGATTAATCAAGAATTCCCAGTGATTTGTAGACATGTGGAATTGTGCTTAGATGCAAAATCGATTTAGAAGAAAATGGAGAGAATGGGAAATGCTACCATAATTGAAGTTTAGGATCTATCCAAGGATGTATTTTCTACTCCATTTGCTTCGGGGACAAAAAAAAAGATCTACTGTTTTATCCACCTGCCAATCAGATTGAAGTTATTCATACCTAGCCATGGATTCAAGTTAAAAGCTCACAGATTCTATCCCTGTCTACGTAATGAAATTACTTCTCCACACATCAGCCTTCTTGGCCCACAGGGCCCCACCCCTATTTAGTTCCGGTTTTCGATCCGGCTCTCTTTTCGTTTTTTGTGTTCTTGAAAGCAAAAATATTTAAAAATATCTTATTTTTCTTGTTATTAGAAACCAAAAAAAAAAAATAGGACTATTGGAAACGCTATTATTTTTATATCATTTTTATTTTTTTGTTACAATGAAAATAATTTCAGAAACTCAGAAAATACATTTTTATGAATTCCTAAAATTGGGGTGTCTTTTGAAAAAAATTTTAAACACAAATTCTGGAACCGGTTTACCAAACGTGGTTTCAAAGGAAATAGTTTCAAGGAACCGTCTCTCAATCGCAACTCCGTCGAATTTTAGAAAACATAAACAGAAATCATAGCCAAACACAATCTTTTTCTTTTTTTTTTGCTGAGCTCATTTATTGTAGTCATGTGAATAAGAATGTAAATTTAGCCCGAGATTCGTGAGCGGCCCAAGCTCACCCCCTATGGGTGGCCCTGGGCCTCACCCCTAGTAGCCTAAGCCCGGCCCAATCTTGGCCCGTGAGCCCTGCCCAAGAGCCCAACTTGAAGGCCTGACATGAATTATTAATTTTTATAAGTTTAATTATATAAATAGTTTAACATATTTATTATATATAATAATCAGTGTAAGTGTATATAAGTTCAAAATAGTTAAATATAAGTTGAACAATAAATTTATAATTCATAGAATAATAGTGTATTTTTTTAAGCAATTAATAGTTTATACAAATTTATAATTATTAATACTTTATAAGTTTAATCATTTATAATTATTAATTCTCTAATTTAGTTTAATTTTGTTAAACTATTATCAATTTGTAGATAGTAATTACTATTTATAAGCTAAACGATAATTTAAAAACCAAAAATTAAACTTAATAAAACAAAATTTTAAAAATAATTTGCTCAAAGGCCTGCCCAAAAAGCCCGCCCAAGCCCCAGGCCCGAGCCGTGGATTGGACTTGGGCCTAGCATTCTCTTTTTTGGCTCGATCTAAAAATTGGCGAGAGCCTGCAAAGTCATACCCCATGACCCGAGTCGAGCCTGGCCAGGTGGGCCAAATTGACGTCCTTGTGAATTGTGAAGTGTCTTATCAGCCATTTTAGGGAGAGAAAAAATCAATACAGTCGTACATGTATTTTTCGAGTACATTTTCCCTTGAGATCATTTCTATGAAAATATATTGGAATATTCCAAGTCCCCTCATTAGAAGTGTCAATATCGATCTCAACTACTACCTCTTACTTAACATTTAGGCTCTTATATATAACTTTATTGTAACAATTTGATTGAACCATAAAGTTCAATACGTACCCTGTTTTATTGAATTGTGGCCTCTTTAGTCTTGCCTTATTTGGGATTCTTGGGTCTTGGACCAAATAAATTTGAAGGAGCTTCTCCTACCTATCCAATTGCTTTTCTTTATTATACCTGTATCCAAGTATTTATTGCTTTGGGGCTGAAATCAATATTCTCAATCTCGTGATGGTCTCATTTGAAGGAACAGTCATTTGGTTATGATTTCGATTTTTGTTTTTTGTGTTTGTTTTCTAAAATTTGTCAAAATTGCTATCAGCAAACTAGTTTTGAAAACTGTTTTCATTGAGATGGTGTATGGTAAACTAGTTCATGAACTTATTTTTTTTAAAAAAAATACAAGAAACACTTCAGTTTTAAAAACTATAAAAGAAAATATATTTTTTTTGAGTTTTCGAAACTATTTTCACACTAAAATAAAAATGATATACAAAAGCAGGTATATTTGATAGTCCTTTTTTTTTTTTCAAAGCACAAAAAAGAGAAATTTTAATTTTTTATTTTCAAAACACAAAAAACGAAAACAGAGTATAACCAGGGAGGTGGGTTTTTCCTCGTAAGGAAAGGGATCATGAATAGTTTGGATACGTCACTTTAAATTAACTGGGCTCCAATGTAAAGTGATGATACTGGTTGACGGAGCACCTTATATACTCTACCTTAAACAAATGTTAGAATTATCTTTAGATGAATTATATTTTTAAATTTTTGTTGGGTTCATGTTTTAAATTTAATTGTAAAAAATAGTCTAGAGTTAATTTGTCCTATTCACAGATAAGAAATGTAGTAATTAATTTCACCAATTCGCATGGGGGCACCCGATGATGTTGATTGGATAAATGCACCCTTACTTAAGGAATTTTTGAAAATTTTTAGGCAAATCAACAAAATTATATTTATATATAAACCAACTTCTCCCTTAGTTGCACATCAATTAAGCATAACAAGTATGATTTTACAAAATATTTAAACACTAATGAAATACATTATTTGTTAATTGATATAATGAAATAAAAATTTAGTAAATATTAGGAGACCTACTGTTAATTTATGGATTAGCCATAATTTTAGAACCTAGATATAAAAATCAAATTTTACAAAAATCATAAAATATTATACAATAATAATAATTAATTCAGTATAACAATTATTTGATTTATATACAACTAGCTCATCTCATTCTCGTGGTTGTGGTAGCATATCAAACTCGCATAATCTTTGTCGATAAATGAAATCAAGGTGCAGTACTTATCTAGATCAATCTCTCATTTGTGATTTGTCATGTTTTCAACTATGGCTGCTGATATTCTAACAATTCATGTTACCAGAGTTACGTCAGAAATAACTCCTAGTTTAGGTGAACGGATTGTGAGTGAATCACATTGCAAACTTGCACTTAGGAATGTTTAAAAATTCATCCGACCCAAGTAACCCGTACGACCTGATCAAAATGACCCTAACTGATTTTATTTTGGGATAATATTGGTTGAAAATTTTAAAATCCAAACATATCCGGTTCAAGTGTTTGGCCTTTATTTCATCAACTCGACCTGACCAACCCAACCTTTTACACTTGAAAATGAATTTTTCAAACAAACTGACCCAACCCTACCTGAATTTAAACATCTATTGGTTCAAAATTAGTTCCAAATTTTTCCAACCCGATAATTTCGGGTTAGGTGGCGGGTGACTACCAAATCTGACCCAACCTGACCCGTGAATACTCCTACTTGCACCAAAGACTATGGAGGCCCTAGTGTGCTAAAAAGATAGGATGTATGCAGACTTGAGAAAAATAAATAAATGAACAAATAATAATAGAAACAGAATTGGAAACCATGACACGAGGGCAATTAGAATATTTAAATAACGGAGATGATGAAGACGATTAATTTTTAAAGTCATTTTTTGAAACTTTTGTAAGGATTAATTATTATTGTGATTTCATTAAACTTTGACAAAGACCTCAGAGATGGCCTCAAAAAGTTAATCGCACCTAAAAAGTTTCAAATATGAATTATTAAGGGGAGTAAATCTCTAAGCCCCAAGCCTTATGCACCGTGCCAATCCCTTGGGTTATAAATTTTAATTTACAAACACTGTGTTTAGCCTTTACAATTGAGTGGTGAATTTCTTGAATTTTCTGCAGCACCTTTTGTATAACCCATTACCTAACTACCTAAGAGAATATTACAATGGACCATCTAAGCCCAAGTTAAAAACGGGCCAAGCCGAATTTAAAACATGATCGATTAATATATATGTACATGTAATCAGTGGCGAAGACAGAAAAATTAGTTGGGCGAGGGGGGACAACAATTCATCACAAGCCAAAAAAATTTTTCACTGTAATGGTATACACTCACAATTTTTCTACAAAATTTTCATACAAAATGGTTTGGTTGTTTATTGTTCTTTCATTTAAAACCAAGACACGTAATATTTTGACTCATAATTTTAAAAGAGTCATTCTATAAAAAAATTTTTTAGTAAGAATGGCATGTATGGTAACAATTGTGATTTTTATTTGCTGTTTTCATATTCTAGAATTCATGAGTCACTTTTGGAAAGCTGGTTCTGGGAATTGTATTTAGTCTCTTTTTGTTTTTTAATAACCAACAAGAGGTCACTTGAGTTCCATACACATACATAATTTATATAAGCTTATATACATAATATATTGAGGGATTTTTTTAAAGTAGATTAACATTTTTTAAGAAGGAATTCATAAATTTCTAGAGGGGTCATATTGAGAGACATTCTAAAATTTTAGGCCAAATTAGAGTTTTTTTTTTTAAATGTAGGGGCCAATTAAAGTACAATTTTGAATCTCTTTGTTGTTTTTGTATTCTAGAATTCATGAGTAGCTTTTGAAAAATTGGTTCTGAAAATTGTATTTATTCTCCTTTTTTTTTTTTTAATAACCAACAAGAGGTCAATTGAGTTTCATATACCTAAATAATTTATATAAGTTTATATACATAATATATTAAGGGATTTTTAAAGCAGATTAACATTTTTTTAAAAGGGAATTCATAAATTTCTAGAGGGGTCACATTGAGAGACATTTTAAAATTTTAGGCCAAAGTAGAGTTTTTTTAAATGTAGGGGCCAATTATAATTTTTTAGGGGGCATATTGAAATAAATTTTTAAGATTGTAGGTAAAAATAAATTTTTTAAAAGTTAAGGGAAGGCGCTTGCCCCCTGTGGGGCCGTTCATGCTTCCGCTACTGCATCTACTTGCTTGCAGGTAGAACAAAACAAGAGTTTACTCACAAGCATTCTGGAACAAAAAAGTAGAAATACGGATAGGCTACTCCACACCACAAGGCCATTTGCGTGAGACCTACTCATAAGGAATTTTGTTTTCTTTTCATAAGGTAAAAAATAAAATAAAAGAACAAAAATTTCATCTCGCCAGAAGAGGAGGTGTGGCTACCATGTGACGATGACCCTTCACTTTCTATTAGCTAAGGCTCTTGACCCGAGCACATCGAAAACAAAACTATTTCTGAAAAATTAAGCAAGTTGATTGTTTGTTTGTTCGTAGATTTTTAAATTTCACGAAAAAATATTGTAAGGAAAATATTTAAAATACTATTCGAGAGTTAATTTCCGTGCGAAAGAGTGAAAGAATTTGGGTCAAGAAAGAGTTCAAATCTCTCAATCTCCCTCTCTGTATCAATGCACTAATCCCGAGTAATTATCCACTCAGTTAATTTTTTTCTAGCCTCTTATAATTCTACTTCATAAAAAAAGAGTTCTAATTTCTTAGAATCTATCCTCCTCTTAAGTTTGGATAAGTTATGTGATTTAATTAAAATTTATTACAACTAAGAATAAAATAATTTCTCTACAAAAAAAATTTGTAGCATGTACCAAACAAATGAAAATCGGAAATTTTTTTTTTACTGCCAAATGTTTTTCAAGAAAAAATTTTCTTCTAGAAATTTATTTTCTAGTGAAACATGCGAGCCTCCGTTTGTTTCACTGGAAAATAAATTCTTAGAATAAAATTTTTTCTTGAAAAATGTTTGGTAGTAAAAAAATTATCTTTCCTTATTTTTCATTTGTTTGGTAAGAACTAGGAAGTTTTTTTTTCATGGAATTAATTTACACCTAGTTCGTATTTTGACAAACTATAAGAGTAAGATAAATTTTAATATAACTAATTCAGACATTAAGAGAGAATAAAAGATTGTAAAAAAATTCAATTCTTTAACTAATTCAAACATTAAGAGAGAGTAAGAGATTGTAAAAAAATTTGAACTCTTTTTATGAAGTAGAATCATAGGGAATTAAGACATTAATAGAGAGAGGGAGAGATTGAGATATATTTGAACTTTTGCTTTTTAAATATTTTATTTCAATCCTTTCATTCTCTTTCACAGAAAACAACTTACGAAATAAATTTTCGGATGTTAGTTTCCAATCTTTTCTAATGTATGAAATATCTTTGAAGTGAAGGATCCACAATAACAAATTATATGTTTTTTTAATGTTTCAGTCAATATGAAGTGAGGGTTAATTCCGTTGCAAAACGAAGGTTTTTTGGGAGCTTCGTACCAACAAAAAAAAAGTTGAATTCCAACCATTTCAATACTTCGAATAGGAATCTTGGACAAACACACAAAAAAAGTTGATTCCCTTTGAAGCTTCGTATAAAAAATAATAAAAAAAAATGGTTCAATTGTGGCCACCGTACAACCATTTCAATACTTTGGATAGGAATCTTGGATGCCAATAGCAACAGCCTGTTTGAATTTTGGGAAACGATTGAAAAGAAAAAAAAAGAAGGAATATTTTTTTTTCTATTTAGTTTTGTAAAAAAAATTGAAAAGAAAGAAAGGAGAGAAAGAAAGAGAATGATTTTTTTTTCATTACTTTTCACTCCCTTAATTTTTCACCTTTTTCTTTTTTTTTTTTATATTTCCCTTCTTTTCTTTTCCCTCCTAAATAGAATCAATCGGAGAAAAAAAAAAATTTCCCCAAGGTGCTTGATGTAAGTTGGACCACAGATCCACAACAATGAAAATAGAACTGATTCCGTAGATCAGATTCTCCCTTTACATATTTTTTTTTTTTTGACTTTTCAACTTGCTTTAAAAAAAAAAGTGTAATTGAAAAAAAGCCTAGTGGTCAAGTAGTATTGAGAGCTCGGTGATAATTCTTATTAAATTATGATACGTAGTCGGTAAATACATCAGTAACTTTGAGTTATTAGAGTAGTAAAGAGATTTTTTTAAAAAAATACTACTTGACAAAATTTGATAAGTTTTTTTTATAAGAATTTCCCTATTACTCTTCAAATACTTGTTGCTGATGTATTCACTCACCACTTATCATCATTTGATAAAAATTACTACTGAATACTCAATACTACTTAATCACTAAATTATTTTATCAAAAGCTCTAATTCAAAAGAACGATTAAGTAACTTTAGCGGAACTTTAGTTCTCAATAAGGGAAACGAGCAACGAATAATTTCTCATTTTGAGAGAACCCACAGTCGTAGATCATGTTTATTAAATATATTGTGAGGACATATTCTGATTTCTGACCGCAAGTTATTTCTGTCGTTTCACTTGTTTTAATTATTCATTAGTAGAAATTATAAACGAATATCTTTTGTGGTACTTGGTAGCGGTTTTAGATAGCTGTATTTTGTGAAATGTCAGTCTTTAGATAATAAAAAAAAATTAAAAAATTTGACTATTGAATGGTAATCTTTGCAAAACTGGGGCCAAATTGATGTGATTTTTCTTTCTGGGAGGAGAGAAGAAACAAATTTAACTGTTGAATGGGAATCTTTACAAAACATGTGAAGATGAGGTGATTTTGGAGAAAACAAAAATGTAAATGTTACTTACCATTTAGATCGGTCTTAGCTGCTAATCATTGTAATATATTTTAATATATTAAGGAAGAATTTTAATTGGTGTATTTAAAGTTGAGTAACCACAATTTTTAGGATAACGTTAATTATTTAAAAATTTAAAACTATGTCTATTCTATTCACTTATAGATATTGATATCAATATTTGCTCCTTTTAAGTTGTTGGCTTAGTGGTTAAGGTTTGAGACTTTGAGATCTGTTTTCTTTAAGGTCTCAAATTCGAAACTTTAGGGCCACCACCAAGGTTTTTAGCTCGATAATTACTTGGTTTGTTTGGAATGAAGAGACTACATGCTCCAGGATTAGTCATGATGCACATAAGTTGGCTTGGATACCCAGTTAGTGAAAAAAAAAATATTGATAAGATTATCTCCTATGATTCAATCGACCACAATGACTAGCATCATTCAATTTACCAAGACGGCTACCATTTTCGACAATAGTTGAATATTAGGTGTTAGCCCGTGCATTGCACGGGAAATACGACTTCTTAAAAAAGTAATAGCAATACCATAAGTAATTAATTCATAAAAGATTATAAAACTCAAAAATCATGCATCGAGGCTCATTCATTAAAAAATAATGTCACTATTATTTTAAATGAAAATTAAAAGAGATTTTACGTATAAAATGAAAAATTATTTGGTGGATGTTGATATCAACTATTATTTTAAATGCAAATTAAATACAATAAACAACTTAATCAGAATTTAGGATTTCTTTTTAAAATAGAAAATTTAATTAGATTAGTATAAATGAATACAATACTCAAATAGAGAACTCATACATATTTATACGTATAACTTAATACAAATTAAAGACAATAAACAACTTAATAAAAAATTTAGGGTTTCTTTTTAAAATAGAAAACTTAATTAGATTAGTATAAATGAATACAACACTCAAATAGAAAACTTATACATATTTATACATAGAACTTCAAATAAAAAACTCATACATATCTGTAAATATAAAATAATTAATAAGTACCTTCATTACATATAATTCTTTTTAAAATAGAACTTCTGTAACAAATAGGAAACTTAATGGGATAAGTACCTCTATTGGTGTTGATAATATTCTTCTATATAATTTCATAAATTCAATACTTATCTAACCAATTGAGTGAATTTATAAGAAATTTAATAATTATCCAACCAATTACCATGTGATGTGACACTTTAAAAGTATCAAAAGTTTTAGAGTGCGACATAGGAGAGGGACAAATTATAGAGGCTAAAACAACTTTTTTTTATATATATATATATATATATTGTACATGCATGGTGTGTACCCACTCTCTAATTGGGTTTGGCTTTGCTGCAGTCATGACCCTCCGGTCATATACTGTCAGCAATTTTTTTTTCACCAATACAATATTTTGTGAAAAAATTTAATTTATTAATTGATTAGTATTGTTGAAGAGATTATGTGTAAAAAATCATTATCTTTTGATAGTTCTGGCCATATGATTTTATACTAAAACATTTGACGGTCAAAACATAATAGAAAATGTCCTAAAAAGTGTTGAAAAAATCAAATAGTTAAAGTTGTTCAGATCAAGCTAAATTTTCTAAGAGTAATACATCAAGTGAAGTTTTATATCAGGATAAATCATGATTTTCTTAAGTAAAATAAAAATTAACATAAAATGAACTTGACAGTATATGATTGTATCCATTGTAACAGTAGCAAAACTCATCCCCCCTCTAATTACCATAAAATGTGACAAGAAAAAGTAAGGCCTCGTTTGGTAACGTTTATTATTTTTTTAAAAAATAAAAAAACAACGTTTATTTAAATTTGTTTTTTTTAGTATTTTACAAAATTCAAAAAAGGGAAACTAAAAACACTAAAACAAGTGTATTCTCGCTTACTAAAACATTGGTTTAGTACTATTGGCTCAATGATAACCTATAAATATTCATCACTAAACAAGAAAAAATACACAGTAAAAACACACAACAAAAAATAAAAACTGACAACATTACTCAACGGACCCTAAGTGTTTTGAAAGCTATCGATAGGAGATTTACTCTTTTTTTCTTTTCAATCCTATAACTAGAATTTGAACGTGTACCCAAAAACTATTACATCACTACTAAAAATTGTAGTATTTTCAACGACAGTATGCCGTCACAAAAGCTTATTTTGCCGTCGCAAATGCTCAACTGCATTGCGACGAATCTACGAGCGTCACAAATACTATTTGCGACGGCCAAACGATGGCATGGGCCACCTTTTGCGACAGCAATCTCCCGTCGCAAATACTTGTCGCCAAAGTAAATAGTATTTGCGACCGTTGCAAGGCCGACACTAATAAACTATTAGCGACGGGTTAGCACCGTCGCAAATAATCATTCAATACCATTATTAGCCCCATTGCAATTGATAGCTTTAACGACAGAACGAAACCGTCGTAAAAGGCCAGCACAGTTAGAGCACATGCGTAGGCACTTTTAGCGACGGTTATGTAACCGTCGCTAATACTTTTCAAACCATTTGCTAAATACTTTTGTAGCTTTTTTCAACCTGATTAAATCTACATTAATATTATACGAATGACAAAATTGAAGTATTCATTCAAATTCAACTATTTATAAATATGTGTAACAACGTAAACTAACACATTTTAAACATTATCACACATTAAAATTCATAAAATAAATATATATATATATATATATATATAATGCCTCACAAAATAACATTACAAAGTCATAATTCATAGACCAAAAGGGAGTTTTAAATCTATCGCAAAATATGATGACATATAGACACCATAAATCGATCTACTCCTTGCAAATAACCTGAAAAAAAAAATATGAATATTAGATAAAATAATGAACATATTATAGACAATGAATAAATATACATATAAATAAATAGGCTTATTGAAAGAAAGATTCAGGATTCAAGTATTTAAAAAGCACGGAAGACATTATTTTTCATATAAAGTTAAGTGAAAACGTGACAACTCTCACCCCAAGAGTCTGACAACCGTGCCGTTTATTTCCACACGTTACTCATGCCTAGACCTTCCTACTTGTCAAGTTTGACGGACTTCCGAGATCGTTTCATCATTTTAATATCCAAACAGCTCGGAATATAATGGTTTTTTAAAAGGTTAAGTGAAAAAACGTGACAACTCTCAACTCGGAAGTCCGATGACTATGTCATTTGTTTTCACACGTCACTCGTGCCTAAACCTTCCTACGTGTCAAGTTTGACGGACTACTGATATCGTTTCGGCATTTTAGTACCAAAACGGCTCGGAAAACAATATTTTTTTTTAAAGGTTAAGTGAAAAAATGTGACAACTCTCAATTCGGGAGTCTGACGACCGTGCCGTTTGTTCCCACACGTCACTCGTGCCTAAACCTTCCTACGTGTCAAGTTTGACGGACTTCCGATGCCGTTTCGGCATTTTAGTATCCAAACGGCTCGGAAAACAATGTTTTTTTTTTTTTTTTTTAAAGGTTAAGTGAAAAAACATGACAAATCTTAACTCGGGAGTTCGATGACCGTGCCGTCTGTTCCCACACGTTACTCGTGCCCAAACCATCCTACGTGTCAAGTTTGACGGACTTCCGATGCCGTTTCGGCATTTTAGTACTCAAACGGCTCAGAAAATAATGTTTTTTTTTAAAGGTTAAATGAAGAAACGTGACAATTTTCAACCTAGAAGTTCAGCGACCGTGCCATTTATTTTCACATGTCACTCGTGCCTAAACCTTCCTACGTGTCAAATTTGACAGACTTCCGAGGCCGTTTCGGCATTTTAGTAAAAAAACGACTCGGAAGACAATTTTTTTTTTAAAGATTAAGTGAAAAAACACAACAATTCTCAACTTGGAAGTCCGACGACCGTGCCGTTTGTTCCCACATGTTACTCGTGCCTAAACCTTCCTACGTGTCAAGTTTGACAAACTCCCGAGGCCACTTCGGCATTTTAGTAAAAAAATGACTCGGAAAACAATGTTTTTTTTTTAAAGATTAAGTGAAAAAACGTGACAACTCTCAACTTGGGAATCCGACAACCGTGCCGTTTGTTCTCACACGTTACTTGTGCCTAAACCTTCTTAAGTGTCAAGTTTGACAGACTCCCGAGGCCGTTTCGGCATTTTAGTGAAAAAACGACTCGGAAAACAATGTTTTTTTTTTAAGATTTAGTGAAAAAATGTGACAACTCTCAACTTGGGAGTCCGACGACCGTGCCATTTGTTCCCATACGTTACTCGTGCCTACACCTTCTTACGTGTCAAGTTTGACGGACTCCCAAGACCGTTTCGGCATTTTAGTACCCCGGCTTAGAAAACAATATTTTTTTTTAAAGGTTAAGTGAACAAACTGCAAGAACAAACCTTCAATAGCTAGTACAGAGAAAATAGCAACTAGATGTATTTGAATTAACTTCTAATGTAGCACTAATGGCATTAGAAATACAGCAACAAGCACTGGAAGCTATGTATTGTTCACTTTTTTTTTCATCTGAAATGGATTTAAGCATGAGAATCGAAATTGAAACATATATTTTCATCTAAAATGTTTATCATTTTAGGTCTGGTAATAGAATTTTCTGCTGCCATGAGTTTCCAAAAGCTATTGGCACCGTATATTATCACTATATTGTTATAAGGGACTGCATGTCCTTAACTTCCTTAATTCCATGAAAATGTGGCATGTTTCAGTTTAAAAGTGTCCTCAAACCCCCCTGATGCCAACCAATGATTTCCTTGTTTCCATTTTCAAATACTACACAGTTGGGTGATAGAGAAGGTGAACCCCCTCCTTGAAAATTTTTACGAATTGTAGGGAATTTAGACTCTATTTTGTCACATGCAAAGCCATCGTCAAAGCCACCGTCACATGCAAGGTTTTACAAAACTACATGGAACTTCAAGTTTTAAAATGGTTACTTGTCTAAGAAAAAATTCCATCTCTAATAAGTAAAACATTATATTTATTTTAACTTTTATTTATGTGTGCAAACATTCATACAAAATGGTTTACTAGGGATAAACCATTAGATGTGACTAAAGGTATTCTTTAGTGTTTGGAATTATTGTTAAGGCCGGCATTCACTGAAGAAGACTAAAGTTTTTTACAGGTAGCTAGTGTCAAGTGTCAACAATATTTGGAAATCTACAAATATGAACAAAAAGGACAAATAACTGCATGTATTCAAGTGCATCAATCAAGTCAATAGATTAAATCATGTGTGATGACTTCTCTTTCATATAGGAGCAGGCCAACCCACAAAACAAGTTCTTTTAGACTGGCGTTAATACTTCATTATCAAAGCAATTATAATACTTTAAGA
Organism: Euryodendron excelsum; assembly: GCA_033060915.1. Classification (NCBI taxonomy): domain Eukaryota; kingdom Viridiplantae; phylum Streptophyta; class Magnoliopsida; order Ericales; family Pentaphylacaceae; genus Euryodendron; species Euryodendron excelsum. The sequence goes on along the minus strand of CM065390.1, from coordinate 19,468,930 downwards.
CGGATTTTCTAGGAGGGATTAGTAATGCAATACTTCTATGCTTGGTGCAAGTAATTAATAAGACAGTGTAAGGACGCTTGAAAGTTAGATATTCAATTTTATAAGCGAGGGGCATTACGTAGTGAAATGAACACATTAAGCTCAATCACCAGTTAAGACTGTAAGATGTATCCAAATCTAGAAAATTAAATTTTTAAAAATAATTGGAAAAAAAATTATCCAGTTGTCTCACCTCCTACAACTAGTAGTTTCCCTTTTTCTGGAACAGAATCTCCAAAAAATAACAAAAGAAGAGAAAATCCAGCATGAGAAAAATTCTAGAGATATTTGATATCGTTCATCCATCAAAGAGATAAGTCACCAATATGTGCTATTTCTTGGCACTTCTTCCCCAAGAACAAGTACCCTTGCTGAATCCACGCTTCATAATCGTCAAACTTAGAGTTAAAACTAAATTGTCATATTTGTCCTTTCAGGCATATTTGAAGCAATCTAGCAAGTAGCAAGCCAACATGATTATCATACTGATTCAAATTGCAAGCCACCATGATTGTTTGCTAATCATATGAGAGAATAGAATTCGTAGCAACTGTTATTATAATAAAATGATGAAGAAACAAGAAGTCTTAGCAGCTTATAAGATCATTCCCTAATGGAAGCTGTTTCACCTAGTTGGAAGTAATATAACCTCTACCACCATGATTAGAATTGTCAATGGATCAAATTCAGATTACCAAGGGCAGAACCACTTATGCTTAGAAACTGTCAAGAAAAGTACAGTATGTTACATTTAAAAGGTATAAAAACATATGTAAGTTTGTAATCAATTGGATTCTCCTTGAATTGGCTGCTGCAGTTGAATCCATCAACGAATAGTGAATACGAAAATAAATGAAGGGCTGTATGCGGTTGCGTTTGTGTGCCCATATGAACAACTACATGTTTCACACAGATATCAAAATGGACCAAAAACCAATCAAACCACCAGTAGCAATGAAACAATTATAAAAAAAAAAAAGTTGCAATTATACTGATAAAACCTAATAATCCCAGCACTCAGAAGCATGCAACTTGAAATCAAGAGCCCTAAACGTATATAGAAAATCAAAAATTGCAAGAACAAAGACCGCACAAAGAAAATTTTGAAAAAAACGAAGTGAATCGAATAGAAACAAACCTGCAAGACGCTGTTGCGGTAACAAGTGTTGCCGAAATTCTCGAGGCCAAAGTAGCGCTCGCCTTCCGGAAATTGGTCTCCGAGAGCTTTCTCGAGCTTCGAACTAGCAACACCCATGAGACCAGAGACCAAATACTAAAACTCCCCTATCTCTCTACCCTCACGACCTCACTCCACCTTTACTACTCTGTCAATTCTCTTTTTTAGGGCTTCTAATTGCGATATTTCCCTCTTTCTCTCACTCTTCTTGATTAGTTGGGCTCTCCACAAAATGCATTTCGAGAGAGATAAGAAGCTTCTCTCTGCTATTTGATCAGGGTTCTCTACCAGTTTCGATGCCTTCGTAGGGAAATGCGATTGAACAAATATTCGGAGCGGCACGATGATTTTTTTCTTCGGTATTCGATCGACCCTGCTAGGGCAGAGGGCTGAAAGGGAACAAATATTCGGAGCAGCACGATGGTTTTTTTCTTCAGTATTCGATCGACATTGCTAGGGCAGAGGGCTGAGGGGGGGGGGGGGGGGGGGGGGGGGGGGGGGGGGGGGGATATACATTCGGGCATGAACTATGTTTTTTATGCCAAAACGACGTCGTTTTACCATTGTTTTTTTGTTCACCGGTCGTAAATGGGAAGTGCCGCCTTTAACTTAATTAAACGATGTCGTTTTTTACCAGTATTCGTGACAGAACCCATGCCGTTGTAAAAAAAACTATTCCAATTGATAATTTTCATGTCAGAATTATCGCCATTGCAAATAATTAGTACTTGCGCCGGCATTTGAGCCGTCACAAATAGAGCTTTTTTTAGCCGTGCATGGTACCGTAGTATTTTCCCCATTATAAATAGCATTGCAGGTTGGGGTCGGGAATATCATTGCGAACTCTCTGTGAGAGAGAGAGAGAGAGAGAGAGAGAGAGAGAGAATGGCATTGCCAAGGTTTATCGTGCTCAAATCAAACTACAACGGCAAATACTTACACTACGTAAACGAAGATGGAGAGTTGCATGTATTTCTCCAGTGCTCCGGAGAGGAGGTTGTGAGCCCTTACGCAAAGTTCGAAGTGGAGCCGGCAAAGAGTAGTAGTAGGAAGGGAATGGTCCACATAAGGTGTTGTTACAACAATAAATACGGGACTACCTACTGGTCGAGAAAAATCTGGTGGGTACTGTTGGTTGTCGCCGACGCTGACGAACCAGACGAAGACCAGTCCAAATGGTCCTCTACGTTGTTCGAGCCCCTCTACGCAGCCTCCTCCGCCGGCGACGCCAAAGCAGTTCGATTTCGCAACGTCCGCCACCAGTGCCATGCAGGCTTATGGACGTCGGCCACTCGTCACAACACCTGCTTATACATATCACCGGCAGCGCCGGACAACGACCCGTCGGATGTTTACACAGTCATCGATTGGGAATCGCTGTTGATATTGCCCAAGCATGTCGCTTTCAAGGGCGACAATGGCTGCTACCTCAGCGCCAGTTGGATCGAGAGACACCCATATTTGCAATTCGCATCGAGTGATATCGGAGATCCGACGGTGTGGAACGAGGTCTTCACCGCTCGCGACGGAAGCATCACCATAAAATCCGATTACCACGGAAAATTCTGGCGGCGCAGCCCCAATTAGATCTGGGCCGACTCGGATTATAACTCCGCCAGCAACCAGTTCGACACCTTGTTTTGGCCTGTCAAAGTTGACAACAACGTCGTCGCTCTCCGCAACTTGGGTAACAACTATTTCTGCAAGAGACTCACCACCGAGCGGAAGACGAGTTGTCTCAACGCCGCCGTCCCCACCTTTACCAGAGAGGCACGGCTGGTGGTGGAGGAGCTTGTCATTTCAAGGAACATTTATAATGTCAATTTTCGTCTCGCCCACGCCAGAGTATACAGCCAGAGCGTCATCGCCATGGCCACCGGAAACGCCATTACCCAAGCAAACAACACTGTGGACGTGAAGCTCTCCTATACAGAGACTAAGAGCAGTACTTGGGCTGCCAGCGTTACATTGAAGTTGGGCGTCAAAACAAGAATCAAAACCGGCGTTCCATTCATTGCCGGCGGGAGATTGAAATTTCAGCTGAGTTTTCCGGAGGATACCAGTGGGGAGAAACTCTGACGTCGAGAACTACAGTGGAGACTGTGTACAAGGTTACTGTGCCGCCGATGAGAATGGTGAAGGTGAGTTTGCTGGCGACAAAGGGTTCATGAGACGTTCCTTTCTCGTACTATCAGCGCGACACTCTTACTAACGGGCAGCAGGTTACCCAAACCATGGACGACGGCGTCTACACCGGCGTCAGTTGCTTCAATTTCAAGTACGAGACCAAACAAGAACGACTATGATGCCAAATTCAATCCAAAATATGTTTGTGGGTAGCATCTGACGATAATTAATTCCCTTTATTTACTAGGAGTGAATTAAGATTTTAAAGGGCTTGTTGCACGTTCTAAATGGAATCGTGTTCCCCAACTGCGGAAGTAGTCATATATATATATATATATATTACATTTTCAGGTAAAGTAATATTGTTTTAGCCTAGAATGATTATCTACCTTAACTAAATTGTGTATACTTTTACTTGGCAATTCTCAAGCGTGTTTTATATGCTTTGAGAACTTTTACGAGGAGAAAATTCTTTTCCTTTAAAAAATTTAAACAGAGATCTAATCAAAATAATAGTAGTAATATTTTTATAATTAAGAGCTATCATAATTGATTTTTTATTTTAAAATGTATGGCTCTCATTCAACTACGTTATTCTAGTGTCTGTTAAAAAATTAAAAAAATAAAAAGAGGTAAACTTGACCTTTTCCAAGCCTCCAAGTTAATAGTTATTCAAATCTCTAAAGGAATAGTGATTCAAGCCCCCAAAGAAATAGTGAGTCAAGTCTCCAAAGAAAGAATGAGTCAAGCCTCCACAGAAATATTAGCACCATATGTAATGCCTATAAATATAGGTTGTAGGTGTAGTGTTCAATGTGTGGTGTGGAGTGCATAAACAAGAATCTTAGTGAGCGAAGTGAGAGAGAGAGAAAATTGCTCTTTTGTAAACTTCATTGAGACTTCAATTTAATTTAGTACTTGGAGCATTTAATCTCTCTCATTAGAGGATCACCACCAATGACCTCATCAAGTCTACTCCACCCAACAATGGTATCAGAGCCAAGGGAAAGTATGCTATGTGATTGTCTTTTGAGGGATTTTTCATATTAGAACTCTTAAGGTTCTCTTCCTCCTCTCCGACCGCCACTTTGGACATCCTCTGGCCATCTCTCCATCTAACTTCCGACAACCTTCCAAATTCAAACTGCAAAGTACTATTTGAGGTATTCAAAACCAAATGGCAAACAGGACTATGCAAGCACTCATCCCAAAGCTCACAAAGGAGAACTACGACAACTAATGTATTCAAATGAAAGCTCTACTAGGCACTCAAGATGTCATGGATATCGTGGAAGATGGGTATGAGGAAGCCAAATCCAAAAAAGCCGAGGCATTCATGTCTGATGCTCAGCAAACAATCCTCCGTGCTGATCGAAAGAAGGACTGCAAGGCCAAGTCCATCATCCACCAAGCCCTTGATGAGGCCACATTTGAAATCATCGCCTTCGCTCAGACGTCCAAAGAAGTCTAGAAGACTCTCCACCGAACAAACAAGGGTGCTGACAAAGTAAAGAGGATTCACCTTTACACCCTACACGGTGAGTTCAAATCCCTACAAATGAAGTCTGATGAGTCCATTGTCGAGTACTATACTCGTGTAATGGTAGTTGCAAACCACTTGAGGAGGAATGGAAATATTCTCACAAATATGAGAATAAGTGAGAAAATTTTGCAATCTTTAGATCCAAAATTTGACTACATGGTCATTACTCTAGAAGAAACCAAAGATCTGGAGACCATGTCGATAGAAAAGCTTGTGGGATCGCTACAAGCCCATAAGTAAAAGGTTTATAAGAGAAGTAACGACAAAGCACTGGAGCAGGCCGTACAGTTAAAACTATCTTTAACCGATGGGAGATATGAGCAATGGGGGACGTCACACCGAGGACGAGGGCGAGGGCGAGGGCGAGGTCAAGGATCTGGATATTCAGAATCTAAAAGTGGACAAAGATCCACTAGAGGAGGACGTGGATAACAGAATAATGTTCCAAGAGGAAGAGGACATGGAAGAAGAGGCGGTTACGATAACCGTCAAAACATTGACAAGAGCAATATCAAGTGCTATAACTGTCATAAGTTTGGGCACTATAGCAATGAGTGTTAGTTAAGACCATTGAGAGAGAAGGTTAGCGAGGAGGCTAATCTTACAGAAGCGGAACCAGTTGCCGGAGGATCGTTGATGCTGATGGCATACAGCCCAACCCAGGACCAAGATATTTGGTACCTCGACTCTGGAGCCAACAACTACATGACTGGCAAAAAGAACCTATTCACTGAATTTGATGAGAAAGTTCAAGGAGACATATCATTCAGCGATCTCTCTAAAGTTCTAGTCAGAGGGAGAGGCGATGTTCTAATCAAGCGGAATGGTGGAGATCACACTTTCATCTCTAATGTCTTCTATATGCCAGACATAAAGACCAACATTTTGAGCCTAAGACAGCTTGTGGAGAAAAGTTACCAGATTAGCCTTAGAAACAAGCAAATGCTGATCTCAGACACTTGAGGGAAGCTGGTCATTCGAGTCACTATGGCAAAAAATCAGATGTTCTCTCTTGCCATCCATCACTACACACCAAAGTGTCTGAGTGTAGTCATCAACAATAAAGATTGGCTATGGCATTTGAGGTATAGACACCTAAATTTTGAAAGCTTAAAGCAGTTGGGAAGCAAGAAAATGGTGTACAGCTTACCCAACATTTACCATCCAAATGAGATATGTGAAAGTTATGTTCTAAGCCAACAATACAGAAACAGCTTTGGAAAGCAAGCTGACTAGAGATCTACCACGCCATTCCAGCTAGTGCACACAAACGTATGTGGTCCTTTGAACCCAGTTTCAAATGGATAAAATCGACACTTCCTCACTTTCACCGACGACTACAGCAGGAAGACTTGGGTCTACTTCTTGAAAAGGAAGTCAGAAGCATTTGATAGATTCAAAGAGTTCAAAGCTCTTGTGGAGAAGCAGAGTGGCTACCGCATCAAGTCACTCCAATCAGATTGAGGAGGAGAGTATACGGCAGAAGCTTTCCAAGAATTCCTTAGACAACAAGGAATTCAAAATCAGTTCACACTAATTTACACTCCCCAGCTGAACGGTGTAGCTGAGAGGAAGAACTGCACCATCCTTAACATGGCCAGAAGCATGTTGAAGGATAAAAATATGCCCAAAAGATTCTGGGTAGAAACAGTGTTGTGTGCGGTCTATCTGCTCAATAGGTGTTATACTAAGAGTCTTGCTACAAAGACACCACACAAAGCTTAGAGTACTCACAAGCCTAGCGTGAGTCATCTCAGAGTGTTTCGCTCCATAGCCTATACCAAGATCCCGGAGACAAGAAAGACAAAGTTGGATGATAAAGGAAATAAGTGTATCATTGTTGGATACGACGATAGAACGATGGGATATCGTCTGTACAATCCCACCACCAAAAAAGTCATTTTTAGCTGAGATGTCATTTTTTAAGAAAATGAATCCTAGAATTAGAACCAAATTGAAGCCTCCAGAGATGCAGAATTAACACTTGAGGAAGAAGAACATGCACAAACAAGAGAAGTGGCTATCGAGTCACAAGTACCTAGAGATCAGCAGACACCTCCACATGCTTTTTACTCACCACGAAGGAATGAAGCTCTATCACTAATCAAGCGTGAACTTTCAAACATGAGGCCCAGAAGAGCTCGTACCCTAGCTGATCTATATGAAAATACAAAACCGATGGAATAGTATGTCACTCTATACTATCTGTTGCTTATCAGTGATCCAATTAGCTTTAAGGAAGCTAACAAATAAGAGAAATGGAGAAGAGTAATGGATAAGGAGATTCAATCCATTGAGACAGAACTTAGGAGTTGATTAGTCTCCCGAAAAGCCGAAAGACCATTGGTGTGAAATGAGTCTACAAGATCAAGAGGAATGCCCACAGAGAAGTCCAGAGATACAAGACTAGACTTGTTGTCAAAGATTACAAGCAGAAGGAAGGGATCAAGTATGGTGAAGTCTTTGCCCCAGTTGTCCGACTTGAGACTATCAGATTGTTAGTTTCACTAGCTATACAAAATAGATGGAAGATTTACCAGCTAGATGTGAAATCAGCATTTCTGAATGGCTTTCTTGAAGAAGAGATCTATATTGATCAACCACCTGGATAAGAGAAAAAAGGCAAAGAGGATAGAGTGTGCAAGTTGAAGAAGGCACTCTATGGCTTGAAGCACGCTCCCCATGCTTGGAATATGAGGACCGATGATTATTTCCAGGCAAATGGTTTTGAGAAGTGTCCATATGAGCATGCCCTATATATGAAGATAGAGACAAACAACAACATGCTGATTGTTTGCCTATATGTTGATGATTTGATCTTCATTGGCAATAATTCAACAATGTTTGATGCTTTTAAGAGGAGCATGGTCAAAGAATTCAAGATGACGGATATAGGCCAAATGTCTCATTTCCTTGGCATAGAAGTTGTGCAAAGTAAGAAGGGAATCTTTATCTCCCAAAGCAACTATGCGAAAGAGATCCTAAAGAAGTTTGAGATGGAAAATTGCAACTCTGTGACAACTCCAGTTGAAACAAGATTGGAGTTAAGAAAGAACGAGCTAGGAGATATTGATCCTACCTATTTCAAGAGCCTGGTTGGAAGCTTAAGGTACTTGACTTGTACAAGACCAGATATACTATATATAGTTGGACTAGTCAGCATGTACATGGAGACTTCTGACTAGTCTCATCTAAATGCAGCGAAGAGGATACTCCGCTATGTCAAGGGTACCATCAGTGATGGTATGTTCTATTCATCAACTAGAGATTGTAGACTTATTGGCTATTCAGATAGTGATTGGGGGAGAGATCTTGATGAAAGAATGAGCACAATTGAATTCACATACTTTATGGGAGAGACATCGTTTACATGGTCATCAAAAAGCAACCCATCTAAATGTTGTCATCATGCAAAGTTGAGTATGTTGCTGCCAGCTCAACTATTTGTCATGGTATCTAGATCAGAAATGTTCTGAAGTACTGGGGATTTCCACAAGATGATCCCACTGAGGTCTACATCGACAATCGATTAGCGATTGCTCTTGTGAAGAATCTAGTCTTTCATGAGAGAAGCAAGCATATCGATACTCGGTATCATTTCATTAGGGAGCATGTCAAGAATAAGGAAGTGGAATTGATTTCTTGCAGGACTTATGATCAGATAATTGATATTTTCACAAAGTCACTCAAGTATAATAACTTTACAAGATTGAAGACGATGCTCAGAATGACAAAGGCAAAAGAGTCAAGTTTAAGGAGGGATGTTAAAAAAGTAAAAAAATAAAAAGAGGTAAACTTGACCCTTTCCAAGCCTCCAAGTTAATAGTTATTCAAGCCTTTAAAGGAATAGTGAGTCAAGCCTCTAAAGAAATAGTGAGTCAAGTTTCCAAAGGAATAGTAGTACCATATGTAATGCTTATAAATAGAGGTTGTAGGTATAGTGTACAATGTGTGGTATGGAGTGCAAAAACAAAAATTTTAGTGAGCAAAGTGAGAGAGAGAAAATTACTCATTTGTGAAATTCATTAAGTCTTCAATTCAATTTAGTACTTGGAGTATTCAATCTCTCTCATTAGAGGATCACCACCAGTGACCTAATCAAAATCTACTCCACCCAACAGTGTCAAGTTGTGTATAAATTTTTTAGTTCTATAGCATTACCCTTTTTTTAATTAACTTATCAGGGATGTTAAACCCTAAAACCAAACCCACAATCCTGAACCCACACCCCAAACCAAAACCAAAAGCCCCATACCCGAACCCTTAAAAACATCCCTGCCTTGAGTTTCATGCTTGAAGATATGTCCGATCTTTCACACTGACAACTTGTACTTTGAATTTGGAAAGTTTTAATTTCTAACACTGCACTCCATCGAAAAAGAACTGTTTCTTATTTTCCTGGTTTGCTAAATTTGTTGCAATTCTTGGGCAACCTCTTTTCTATACACTCAAAATATGATTTTTTTTATTATTATGACCAAGGATTGTTTGCATTCACAGCCACTACTACAAAGGTTTTATGCCGACTATTTTCTCTCTCTCACTTGGGACTTTTCTATTCTATACCCTTTTGCTTAGGAATTCACTATTTTTCTCTCTCTCACTTGGGACTTTTCTATTCTATACCCTTTTGCTTAGGAATTCACTATTTTTGTTCAAATTACCAATAACATTTTGGAATCTCCAAAACTTTGTATCCTTGTGTACATATAAAGAACGTTCTATACTTGTAGCAACATTTTTTTTCTTTAAGAAACATGTCATGATAATACAAATCTAGGCATCTCTTGGGAAATATATTTTATACGCGTCTTCAGAGTATGTAATTAGTGAGGAAATATCTTGCAAAAAATGTTATTTTATTCTTCCTCCTTTTTTATTCTATAGATTGTTCATATCGATAATATGAAAATAGTGAAATGCGGCATTGTGAAAGTTTCACTTTAGTTCTTTTTAATGTTTATGTCACCAATCTGCAGCCATGTGATTTGCCATTTATGCCATGTCAACCTTTAAATTCACTAAGACCCTTTGTGAGAACCATTACTATTTTATGCAAGCTCAGCAGAAATCTCTTCAGGCTCTACTATTTGATTAATCCCTTGGTATTAATCAAGAATTTACAGAGATTTGTAGCCATGTGGGTGGCCATTACTTGGCCTTTTTGGCCCAAAAGGCCTGGCTGGATGGCAAAAATGTTGGGCTTCATGTATATGGTCCCTTAAGGCACTGATGGGCTGCACTTTCTACCTGAAATTATGGACTTGGGCTTAAGGGCTTGGCTCCGAGAAATACCAAACATTTTCAAACTGGCAAATTAAACCAAGCTGGTTTTTTTTTTTTTTTATAACCTCCAATAGATATCTCTTAATAATATTGTTTTAAGTTTTTAGTTACACGTTATAATAAACATGTTGATTTTTTATAAATATATAAAATGACAAGTTAATATAAAAATAATTCATCAAATGATCCCACTGAAAAAAATCATGAAGCTGCCATTAGCAGCAACTATCATTTTATACTCTTATTAGATATAACTGTTGTATCACGTGATCATGTTAATATAGTATAACAAGCCAATTGTTGATCTCATGTGTTGATTTTGATAATTACAAGACTCTTGTGTTTTGTTTATTAATGAATTTACTTAATGTGTAGAAAATATCCATTATGATTATTCATGTTATGCATATGATTAATCCAAGATGATTATATTTGGAAGATTAATACATGGATAAGCTTAGAAGCATCAATTGATCAAATGGAAGAAGCCTTGAAAATCTTAAGCCTAAGGAGCAAAATTGAAGATGGTTGACCATTCATGAAGAAAGTGTTGACACCCAAAATTTTGGTGTTGACACATTTGAGCAGATTGCAACTAATCAATCAAACTTGAAGACAGAGGTGCTGTCACCTTATTCAAGAACATTCAGGATTTATTTGAAGCTTGTATCATATATGTTCTCTTGGTTATTGTCTAGGATGGGCAGTCTTGGGCCTTTCAACTTTTTTTAGGGCCGGCCTGGGACGCAAATTTCGCCAAATGTTGGTCTAGTGGAGATCAGCAACCATTCATTCCACTCAGCTGTTTTAGGCTCTTATGTATCCTTATTGTAGCAATTTGATTAAATTGTTATGAAAGAAGAATGGTGAATGACCACTTAACAAATTTACTAATCTCAACATGTGATCAGCTAACCTAGCAATCTCATCTATAAAAGGAGGCTGCTTTGAATGAAGTTAATGAGAGAAGAAGAAAAGAAGGAGAAAGAAAAGAGAGAGAAAGAAGAGAAAAGAAAAATAAAGAAGAGAAAAGAAAGCAAAGAATGTAAGTAAAATATTTAAGTTCAAGTTGTCTTTTATATTTTGTCCTATGATAGAAATAAATTCTTAAGTGATGAAGAAAATCTATCCCTAATAGTTCTAGAAGAACTTTTTAATTATTATTTGACAGTTTCACAAAAACTACTTTTATTATATATTGTGTTTGATTATTTTGTTTGCTTAATATTTCTTTAATTTTATAACATAAATCATATTATTTTGAATAAATTGGTGTTCTTGCAAAAAATTCAAAATGATGTGGTTTATCGTTGGATGAACTGCATTGCTGATATTGACCCCAAAAAAGAAACAGTAGGTAGAGATAGTCCGTGAATAGCCAATCATCGCACTGTAAAAATTAGATTGGAGGTGGTTTCAGACACATCATTCAAGCTCTTATTTAGACACTTTATTCTGTATAAAAATTTTGTATAAATTTTCATTACCTTTATTTTAACAAAAATACTATACATAAATTAATTTTTTAATCTATTTTTTCATCCACAAGATATAAATAAATAAATTTTACGTGCATTTATTAATATAAGTGAGAAAATTAATTTATGTACAACGCTACTCTTACTTTAATTGTGTCACGTTAATTGTATTTTGATTATAGTGTCACGTAATAAATGAACTTGGGGGGTTGGGTGGGGGTTTGTGCGCCAGGCATCTTGACCATGACGTTAAAGTTCAATAAGCAATTTTACTGTTTGGGTGTACCGACTTTTTCTCCAAATGTGGAAACAGACGGGTAACTTTCAATTGAGTGACCTCTTAAATTTTAACCATATCTGAGACTCCTAAAGTGTTGGACCAAAATCAATTTGAACAAAGCTTCTCCCCACCTATCCTTGCAGCCACTTCGCTTTATTATACCTGTATTCAAATATTTATTGCATAATAAAGAGGTGTTGAATAGTTTGGATTCGATCAGAATTAAGACTGAGGATATGCATTCTTTAGTTTAAGCTAACACGACTTCAATATAAGATTATACATAATCAAGTAGCTAATACTAAAACATCCATCCGAAAATCATATGGGATTGAATATACAATAATTTTTTAGTTTATTCATGTTACTACTACTATTATTATTATTATAATTTGGAAGTAGTAACAACAAAAAGTGAAATTAGAGAGGGGTTAAAGTTGCACAAGTGTAATTGTTGTTAACTTTCTTCTCCCAAGAAAATTGACGAGGGAGGTAAATGTAATTTCAAATATGTAAGTAATAATTTCTATAATTTGAAAACTTTCAAGAGAGGTGATCGTAATTTACCCCATTTTATTTATTTATCAAGGACTAAACCGTTAGAGCTAATAACTTAACGTAACAAGGGCAGGGATTCAGTTATACCTAGTGTAAAACTTTTAGTCTTACACCATTCATACATTTTTATCAAATTCATATTTAGGATCATATGTCCTTCCTATGGTAACCCTACATGCCAAATTTTAGATTAATCGGAAAATCGTTGTTGCTAGTAACTAGTGGAAGTGATGCTGGATTCTAATTGTTGAAGATATTGTAGAAGACTCCGCAGGTTGTCTGTGCATCATTGTCGTAGCGAGATGCATATTTCATGGCCATCGCTTTCTCTCGGGGCAACGAAGTTCGTAATTTGAAAGCATGTCATATGCTAATTTGACACGTTCTTCTAGAGTTTGTAAAAGAGGTAGATTACATAAAATAAAATAAAATGAAATTGTTCCTATGTAAGCAATCTAGTCAGTGTTGATGAATGGGAAGGCCCTCACGCAAGTAATTGACCCAAATTATCCAATAAGTACAAAACAGCCTATGAGAAAGTGATGAAACGGCCAAGTTAATTGGCCTGAGGAAATCCAAGCATCATTTCAAATTATTAGACAATTATTATAAAAAAAATCTCAAACAGATTATTAACATAGGTTAATGCAATATAAACAAAAAAAAATTTATACAAAATTTATCACCAGAATGATGGCTTTTGATTACAATAATGTCACTGCCACATTATTTTAATAGAATTTTTTATACAAATTTTTTTAAAAAAATAATATTTTCTATTAACATGTTACTATTAGAATATATTTATTGATACAATAATTTATAAATTAATGTGTCACCTATCAGAGTTTACAAAAGTTTAATAATACTAAATTATAGTTTGAAGGATATATTCGTAATTATCTATTTCAATTAACAAAACATTTTCCCTATCCACTAAAGGAATAGCTATCAAATCAAGTATGGTTCTCTCACGAGAGCCTTTATTTCTCCCCCCCAATACATAAAAACAGAACTTCTAATCAATATCCTCTCTAAATTCTCTTTCGGGAATACTCGGTTCTCCACCCATTATTTCTGATCACAAAATTATTTGTATTATGTAACTATCAACTCATCCCCTAGCTAACAAATACTTGTCTGACCAGTGGTAAATTCAGGTGTATAATCACGACCTCTGTAAGAGTTGTCATCGCATTAAGGTACAATCTTGTACTGCATACGTTTGATACATATCATTCGGGTTGTTTTACTCACTTGCCGTTGAGATGCCCCTAGTTTCAGTCCAAAAGAGCCAAGAAATAGTTATTGCTCGTATTGGCAGTAATCACTTCGTCCAAGTTTTTTTACGCTTTCATTACCCTGTACCACCCACCCCAGTGTGGTGACGACAACATGTGTCAATTGAATCTAAGGGATGAGTTGATACTTATATAGTACGAATGAATTTGTGGTCAAAAATAATCGGTGAAAGACCGGGTGCCCTCGGAAGAGAGTTTGGAGTAAATATTGATTAGAAATTATGTTTTTATGTAATGTTGAATTTACTACTGTATTGATATATTAAAAATTATTATTTTTTGTATGTGTTTTTATGATAAATCAAATTACTAAAAAGTGTATTATTAATTTTCAAGAATAATCTCAAATAAAAAATTTGAATTTTTTGCTTTAGTGTTTTTAAAATAAAAATTTATGTTAATTAATTTTTTTATGTTAATAATGCATTTTTAAAAAAATACATTATTAAATTTTTTTTAATAAATAATCGGGAGGTGGTGTTAAAATAAAAATTTATCAAGAGGTGAATGATAAAGTTGGAGTTTGGGGGGCGGGGGGAACGGAAAAAATAGAAAGTCGAAAAAGAGTTTTTCTTCTCTCACCCTTGAAGTCCACTTGTTTTCAGTGCCAACTATGTATCCTTTACCACTAACGGTTAAGACTCTGACCACAGAAAAACGAAATTTGCCAGCCATTGATGGATAGATTAGTCGGCTTTCTGGCTGTACTCGACACATGCTCGTATTATTGTCGAATTGACAATGCCATGAATGTCACCAATTGCTTTTTATTTGGGCAATCAATATTGAATGCTCAACCAAAAATCGCACCTCCTCTAATTTAAGCCAACTGCTCTGGTCCTAACAGTGATTTTGATACGGTACCTCATTCATTATCTGCAGTTGAATTTTGGATCACATTTTTGGTAGGGTCATAGTTTTAGTAAAGGGTAATTACATTTTATTTTATTATGGTTTGAACAAAAATTTCTCTTTTAGCTTAAAATTGAACACATTATTCTTTAGTGATTTAGATTTAACTGTAAAACAGATAAAAATTGTTAGAATAACGGCAATTCTATAAAAAGAATATTTTCGTCACTCATTTCTTCAAAATATAACATCAAAAAGACGATTTTGTAATTTTTGATCAAAATAAATAATTATCTTTTACAGGAGTATTTTTATTATTTTACCAAATTTATTACAGTTTCATTAATATTGCAAATAAATTCAATTTAAAGGAAAAACTATGTGTTCACTTTTAAACTATAAAAAGGTCATTTAATTTTTATTCAAACTATAAAAAAAATTAAGTGTAATTAATCTCATTTTAATAATTGTGTGTCACATTTTGTTTATCTAAGCTTTTAGATTTTGCAACGTGCTGTTACCCAAAACAATTGGTTGGCTGCCAGAAAACAGAAATCCCTAATTTAAAGCAAGTTGTGGGTTGTGCCATATAAATCTTGTGAACTTTTTGTCTGTGAGATGTGAAATGATTTAATTGATGGCTACTGTCCTTCTTGTCTTCACATCTTGCTTTCGACTCACCATTCTGCCCCCCACTTTCTCAAGGAATTTATTTCTGAAACATGACCCATCCGGAGAACTTTCCACTATCAAGCTGAAATCACTACTCTCCATTGAGCTGACTCAAGGTAAAGGGTGCCAAATGTCACCATTACCTCCACTTCTTTAAATATAAATAGTTATAGAAAAATGTTAGATTCACAACTATTACGATGTTGATAATAATTGTTTTTTCCAAATTTGAGAAAAAAAATTATTAAGGCTGTGTTTGAATCAAGAATTTGATCATAAAAAAAATAAAAAAATAAAAAGATGAAAGAAAAGAAAATAAAAATTATCTTTCATTTTGATTTTTTTCTTTTATTTTATTTTTTTTTTATAAATCCGAATTCCCAATACAGTTTGAAAAAACTCATAAGACTTTTTATTTATCATTTAACAAATGTTACCATGTGTCCTTAGCACTACAAAGTATGGGTACACATTTTGTACAACTACACAAAATATGTTTAGCAAGACAACTATAAATTTTATTTTTCAGGAGATTTCCAATTAAAAAAAATTAGTCATTCAAAAGCTTATTATGATTGCATTCACAATCCTCATCGCTAAAAATATGAATTGCATAGTGCGAGAAGACAATATTACATACTTAAAACTGAGGAACAGTCCTCTCACGACCTTTTTGAAGAACAAAGAACCAAATTAACTAGAAATCTGTTAAGTACACGTACCATAGCTATGATTTATATATATCTATATATATGTGGAGATATATTAATAAACCTAGCTCTCACCTGAACAAGCATCACTTAAACCCTTGGTTTGATCTTAGCCCTTAGAGTATTCTTCATCACCACAGTGAATTCCAATTTCTCACTAAAATCCACCTTGCCATTTTCCGGGTAAGCGGACCATTCAAACTCCTGAACCATTCGGGCTATCATCAAATTGATGTGAACCGTGGCCATGCTCAAACCGGGGCAAATCCTCCTGCCGACACCGAATGGCATCATCTTCACTCCGGTGACCCCCGTTATGTCGGCATCCTCTCCGCCGGTGAGGAACCTATCCGGGTTAAACTTTTCCGGGTCGGTCCATATCTTTGGATCATCCGAAATGCCGGGCAAGAAGATCTCAACGTTGGTATCCGTGGGTATGTCATAACCGCCCAACGTGGCTGGCTCAATCACTGCGTGAGTCAGTGAGAAGTACGTGGGAGGGTGTCTACGTAGCAGCTCCTTAACGACGGCGTTTAGGTATACCATCTTCTCGGCGTCCTTTTCGTCGACCTTCCGGTCACCGACCGTCGTTCGGATTTCGTCGTAGAGCCTGGATTGGATTTCCGGGTTCTCGATCAACCTCGCGATGCCCCACTCGATTCCGGTGCCGGTCGTGTCGGTGCCGCCGTTTATGAACTCCGAACAGAGCGTGACGATCTCGGCATTGGTCGGAGAGGATTTCCGACCCTCAATTTTGAGATCAAAGAGCGTGTCGAGGTACGAAAACGAAGCAGCATTAGGATCGGAACCTGGGTTTTCTAGTACCGATCGACGCTTCTCGATCAATGGAACCAGAGTTTCAATTTGCTCATTTCGCACTTCCCAGACTCTCTTGCGTTGCTTGGAGAAAAACGGGCTTAGAATCGGCAAATAATCGTCTAATCTCGGATCAACAGTGATTAAAACAGTTTTCATCATCTGGTCGATTCGTTCGATCATTTCTTCATCCATTTCAACGCCGAAACACATCGATAAAAGTATACAGAAAACGGCGAATCGAGCATTCTTCAGTACCCAAACAACCCCATCGTTCGCCTCCGCCTCGGATCGGAGCCGGGCAATTAGCTTGTCCATTGCAACGTCTCTCACTTTCCGGAACTCTCTGAGCCGGCTCGAACTGAGCATTCCTTGAACCATATTCCGCCTCAACGACCGCCAAACAGGGCCGTAGAGGGCGGCGTTGACCGTGAATTTGTTGCAGCTGAAAATGGTTCTCGTGGGACTCTCCCGAGGCCGGGTTGCGAAGACTTGACCCTTTTCGACGAGGGCTTCGTGGACCAGCTCGGCGCTGCTTATGATAATCATGGTCCTAGTCCCCATTTTCAGGGTGAAAATTGGACCGTATTTGGGCAAAAGATCTCTAACGTATTGAAAGAAGGGTTTGCCGGAGCCGGCGACCTGGAAGAGGTTGCCGGCGATGGGCACACCAGGCGGTCCCGGAGGTAGATTGAGCTGCTTTGCCTTTGTTTTACGTGTAAGCAAGAAGATCAAGCATGATACGATGAAGGCTAAAGCAGTGAAGATGATGTGGTAATAGGGAGAGAGTGAAGAAGATGAGATAGAATCCATGATACAGAGAGAGAGAGAGAGAGAGAGAGAGAGAGAGAGAGAGAGGATGGGAAGTAATGAGGAAGGGAGGGAAAAGGGCTGAAGGGGTATAAGAATGGAGAAGGAGCATGAAATTACAGGTGGGTTCAATTAAGGCTATTGAATGTTCTGCAACAGAACAGCGCTGGTGGTGGGAGTGTTAAATGCTAGAGATATAGCTGTATATACGTATACACGACACATAAACACGTCCAAGCAAAAACGAGTGAATTTGGGGAAGAAGGGACCCCCGAGAGAGAGGATTTGGAAATGAGGAATCAGAAACAGTTGCATGTCTTTATTACTTGCAACCGCCCCCCTCTCTTTATTGAATTTTGGACTTCAAAAGTTAAAGAAAACTACCACTTGAGACAGAGAGAGGGTAAACGGTGAACATGAGAAGGTACTAAATCTGGTCGCCGGCAACAGTTTTGAAGGCCGCATATTTTAGAAGCTGATGTCTGCACAACATTCAACGAACCTCAGTAACTCCTCAGAATTCAATGCATGTTTTATTTGATCCTATTGATCTGTGAGCCATATCAAAATCATAGGAAATTCTCTCTCTCTCTCTCTCTCTCTCTCTCTCTCTCTAGAATGCATGTAGCATGAACACCGGACTGCGCCCTTCTTCACTTTTGAGTTAAGGTGCAGTCCGAATTGATAGTGGACCGTGATACTAGTCAGAATCAGCAAGCGACGGTTAAAATATTAATTAGCTTTGACATAATGAACTTTAGGAAGTAGAAGTAAGTAAATTCTATACGGTTCATTGAAAAAAATTGAATTTCGTACGCGCCATTCTTTTTTTTTCTTTTTTCGAATAATTACAACACCTCTTCTTGAACTATAATTTAATTTCACTAAACTTTTTTCTAATTCTAAAATGTGACATATTAACTCCGTAGATAACTAATTTATATCCATCAACACATTTTTATTAACAATTTATTAAAAAAATAGATGAAATTTAGTTTTTAACTAGCACATGTTAATCAAAGTATGATTTTATCATTAAATTAATTTTCTCTTATTATAGATTGAAATGCCTTTCAAATAAAATGTAAATATGGAGGCAATCTAAGAGGCATTCTAGTCATTAAGTAATTATTTAAAAAAATAGAAGGTCAACTTAAGTATAAAATTATATTTTTGTGACATATGCAAGTTATATGAAAATTGTCCATCTACTCTCCCAATCAATTCTAATATATTGCAAATACAAAGTGTTAATTGATACAAATTAGTAGTTCAGGTAGTCAATAGGTTACTCTTTAGACTTTAGGGTGGTTTAATGGTAGGGTAATGCTATACAAAAAAAAAAATTCATACAAAATTTTTATATAAAATGATATGTCTTAATGAGAGACTTTCACTTCAAAACAAACACCCACCATAATGGTTTTTAATTACAAAACTGCAACTGTCACATCATTTTGTATGAAGTTTTTATAAGAATAGCATTTTTCTTAATGGTATTGAGTCATAATTTAGGATGTGTTATTGTCATTACTCCCATTTTTGTGACCTCTAGTAAATTTTAATCTTGAGGAGTAACTTAGTGAAAATAAGAATGAATTGTAAATTTAAATGCTCTAAATTTGAAACTTGACAACATTTTTGAGACCACAAGAAAATTTTTTATCGTTAAACTCCTAGTTCTAATGTGGATAGTATACCTTTGACAAGATTGAGGAGCAATTACTTAAGGTGCGTGTAAACTGGCTCAAACACTCTAAACTGATAACCAAAAAAAACGCTTTGTAGTAGAAGAAAGTAAATTGGCTTTCGGTCGGTAATTTCATCTCCACATTCAATATTCCTATGCACTAGAAGTAAATGCCTAGGTAAGAAAAAATTGCTTGAAGGGGTAAAAAAAGGACCTCTCTCTCTCTAAACTGTCAATAAGAACAAAAATAATTATAAATCAACTTCCATTATGAGTACCCATGCAGTTCCTCTTTGACATTACGAAATCTACACTCACAAACTTATTACACCCATTACGGTGACCCATTGGTACCACCATTGTACTGAGTACATATTTTCTCCTTTTTAGTGGTTGGCGATATCATTGACAAATGCACATGATCCAAATGTTTCTGCGATGGAAATTTCCCTGAAAAGTTTGGCTATTTAAGGCTCACATTTATGAGTAGGTAGGTAGCTAGAGGTTTAAGAAGGCACAAGCGAGCCCAACTAATTTCAATGTAAGACGAAGAAAAAATCGGTGGAAAGTCTAGCGGTACAAACATGATTGAATGTGTTAATATGGGCCACCACCACAACTCCAAACGGGAGATATAGCAACGATAGCCTACAAAGGTAGGTCACTTCATTATTATTGTGCCATGAGAAGAAATTAATTAATGTTACAATATTACTGTCCTCCCTTATGTCCTATTAAGTATAAACTTTTGTTTCACTCTTTTTTTTTCAACGATCAAGGTGTATGAACCAGCTTGAGCGCAACTCGATCAATCTCATTCTTGGTCCGATCAAATGCAGACCAATGCTGAGACTAGAATATTTTTAAGGGTTTAATCTTTTGCAACCAACTCTTACACTTACCATTGTTATAATCAGGAGTGAAGGCAAATTATGCTTCGAGGCGTCGCTGCCCTCCTTAAATTTTTGAAAACTACATTTTGACGCACACTTTTTAAAAAGTTTCCAATTTGGCCCCTACAAATTTATAATAGTTCCTCAAAATTTTAAGATTATTTAATTTTTTTTCTAAAAATTTATAAATACCGACCAAATTTTTTTGAAGTTTTATTTTTAGTTATAGTTTTATAAATATTTTTTATTTTTTCTCCCTAGAAGCTTATAAATGCATCCCTTAAATAGTTGGTTTTCTTTAAAAACTCATTTATATGTTATATATAAGTTTATATACAATATATATATATATATATTTGTGCGTGCGTGTGTCGAAGTCAAGTGTCCTATTGTTGGTTACAGAAGAAAAAAAATTTTGTTGTGATTAATGGTTGCCCTCTTGGATGAATTTCCTTGTACCACTACTATCATACAAAGAAATTAAATTGATTGTATACATCACATTATGAGTTTTTGTTTTTTCCTTTTTTTTATTTTTATTTGGGCTACACTGAGCAAATAGAGAACAAAAGAACTACAAGAACTTAGCCTATCCCTCTGCCCAGGCAGTCCTCCAAGATACTACTACTTCAGCCTTTTGAAAACATCCTTGCTAAGACCCCTGAATCTGCCAAGGGCATTACTGAGAAGAATTGGCAACACCAATTACTCACCTTTTTTTTTGGTTCTTTTGGACAGAGGAGAAATCCTAACTCTCGAAACATACATACAGGCACACAGTCAAATCAAACCTGAGCGGGTAAACAGTCACTACACAAGCAAGCCCTACCAATTAACCACCTGAAGACAAATATTAAAGGCATATTGATAGCGGGCCCAAACTATGGGCCAAGATGGAAATTGGGAATGGGACTGGTCAGACCACAAAGCCCACAAATTGAATGCCACTTTCATTTTTCTTACCTAATCTGGTTCCTTCGGCTTTTCAAAGATGATTCAGGCTAGCCATTCAAAATGAATGAATAAAAAAATAATTAAATTTGTAAAGTAAATTTGACTGGCATATAGATCTCATCCAACATGGCCAATTCTATTTATTTGGGACAATGATATTGCTAGTTGTCATTATATTAGCTGCACTTATTTAGAGTACATGATGAACTAATTTCAGCATCAATATTTAATGAAAGCTCGATGGCTCACAATTTTATTTTATTCTTTTTTGAAAGGGACATGGAGGTCGGAATTTCTCATCCAAACACACACCTACTCTTTCAAAATTACTAGACATTTTCCTTTTTATATAAATTGCTGTTTGTTTTTATCACTACCACTGCACAAAGAAGGGGCCTTTTTACTTCTATAATTATCAATTTTTGTGTCAATAATTCTTTTTATAAGTTGCTAAAAATTTCATGCTGATATCTCCCCTCTTAGATGTTAAAACAATTACATTTTTATTTTTTAATTTCATGTCATCGTACTGCAACTTGTGATTTTTTTTTTTTCTATTTTTTTTTTCCTTTCTCCAATTTTTAGTATTTTTATAGTTTGTTGTGGCTTATGACCAATAACTTCCGAATTATAACAGCTGCACTAGCTCAAAGGCCCAATTAATTCTTCATTAATTGCCCTCTAATGGGAGCACACCCACTTTGACGGCCTATAGATTTTCTCTCACTGGCCTGTCTATTGTTTGGGAAGCAATGGGCAGGCCCACCCATGTGCTCCATGGTCATGGAAGCTTCTAACTTTACAGCTTTTTGTAGGTTTTTTTTTTTCCTTTTCTTTTTATTTATTTATTTTGGGTATATTAAAAAAATGTGTTGAATTTTTTCATTAATTTTGTTTCATCTAATAGCATTTAATCACCTTTTAGTTTTTCGCTGCAATCATCATAACTTGTGTCCACCACTTGATAGATCTATAACCATGGCTTTATTGCATTCATGGTAATTTTAGCTTTTCCAGGCATGAAAATTTTTATTTTGTAACTAAATATTTGAGACTATTATTTGATATGTCTCATTGGAACAATTACCTGTGTCAAAAACTAATATTGTTGAGAGAATTTGGCTATATGATCACGTACTAAAAACGATTTTATAGTCAAAATGCTTTGGTCAAAAGGTTTTATAAAGTGTTTAACGGATCAATTGATTAAAGTTCTTTTGTGAAACTAACTTTTTTAACATTAATGCACCTAGATCATGACATATCTGCATAATGATATATCCTAATTTTTTAAAAATAAAACAAAAAAAAATGACAAACTAAAATGATAATAAATGATTGAATATTTGTTGACCGCAGCAAAACTCAACCCATGATCTATGTACACATCTTAATGCAAAATCGTATCTGATTAAATAAGACTATCATCTGTTTACAACAAAGAAGGAAGAGAGGGGAAAAAAAAGATAAAATTATGTGACATCTTCTATCTATATCTATTTATACTATATATCATAGTAGAATGATAGGAGGTCTTTGACATTAAAAGTGTCAATTCAATTTTCTCAGTTTTTTGAATTTTTAAATAACTAATTTTACATGTGTCATAATAGCATTGGTCAAACTATAAATTATAAAAACTTTTACTTTCTACTAATGATTAGTAAATCTTTGCTTAAACTAAAGTAATCTTGTGTTACTTTTTGCAAATTTTAACCTATTTTTCATAATTATAGAAAGCTTTTCCTTAATATCTTAAAATTTTAGAATTGTTATTTTAAATTTTCTTAAATCCCTCTTTATAATTTTAGAAAGCTCCTCCTTAAATTTAAAAATTATTTATGCTTATTATTTTGAATTTCCTTAAATTCTTCTTTTATAATTTTGAAAAGTTCTTGCTTAGATTCAAAATTTTAGAATTTTCTATTCAAATCCTTCTAATTTTTATTTTTAGAAAGACAAATACAAATAAATCTAGAGTATCTACACTATATATTATAGCAATAGGTTAAGAGATCTTTAAGTCTTAAACTCTCAATCCAATTTTTACAAATTTTTTTATTTATTTGTAATATTTAAATATCACATATTGCAATTTGATTGGTTAGCCTAAAAAACTCTCACCAATAGAGTTATATATAGTTTGTAGATGGAATTTTAATTCTTATTATATATTTCCTAAAGTCACTCCCTTAGACTTTCTAAAAATTAATTTTTTGGTAATAGTAAAATAACATTGTTACAGTTTGATTGGTTAAAAAATATAATTTTATCATACTTTCCTAAAATATTCCCTAAAATCTCTTTCAAAATTCAAACTATAATATATTTACTAAACCCACTCCCTTAAGTTAGTGAAAATTAAAATTTTGGTAACATTAAAATAACCCTTATCATTTTAATTATAAGTTTTGACATATTTTTATACATTATTCGGACTTTTAATCTTTTATTTTAAGACTGCATTGACTATTATAATTTATTGTAATTATATTATTAGTATATACAATTGATAATTTATTTTTTATAATTTGCATTTATATCTATATCTATACTATATACTATAGCAATAGGTAAGGAGGCCTTTGAGCTTTAAAGTCTTGATTCATTTTTCTCAATTTTTTGAATTTAAAAATATAAACATACAAATGTCATAGAGTCGTCCTTGGTTATCTAATTAATATGGTAGTGTTTTTTTGAATTGTCACCCTTTCAATATGGAAACTTTGGAAGTTATTAAAGATTAACATATATCAAAGTACATACGTCTGTTAAATGAAACTTTAAAAGTCATTGGTTTATTTTGTCCATTATGATTTTTTTAGTGTATGTCATAATATACTTAACATCCTATATTTTGGTATAAGTACAGTTTCATTTTAATAAACTTACAACATATAATCCTTTAGATAAGGAAAAAAGATATACGTATGAAAAAAAATTTAATGATGATTCATTGTTAGGAATAAATAACGAAGCACTAAATTATTTCCTATTGTATGAATCTATTCAGTTATATAAAAAAATTATCCAAAAAAAGCGAAAAAAAAAGAAATACAAAATTTGAGACACATAAAGTATACTAACTTTTTATTAAATAGTTTTACATAAACATTATTCATGTATGGAATTAAAAGATTTATCTATATTTATTATAATTAACTTATGGAAATTCAATTAATTTTCTTTCACTATTAATTTATATTTTCTCAAAAAATAAAGTGTAAAAATATTATTTTATTAATTTGAATGACTATTTCTTGATATATTAGACATATGTTCATATCTTTTTTTAAAATTTATATTTATTTTTTTAAAATCTTGAATATAACTCAATAAACTTATTGCGAAAATTTTTAATGTATTTATTTTCAATAAGCAAATATATATTAAAAGTGTAACTTGATAGTTAGTACATAAATTGTTTTTCTAAATTTTTTTTTCTCTTTATGGCTACTATAGTATAGAAAATATTGTTAACTTATTAGTCCAAATAACCTTCAAGACAGAAGTTATTTTATAGATGTTGCATCATTTAGTATCATATTTTAAATACACGATTCTATAAAACTTTTTGTTTGTAAGGAATTATTTGAGAAATTGACTTTTGATTCCATATTTACGGTCCATGCACAGCACAGGTATACTGCTAGTTACTATATATATGCAAATATCAATTCAATCTTTATTTTTCTAAAAATTCTAAAAAACTATGATGCCATGTAGCACACCTAGCTCCTCCAACCAATCATGCTCGTCTCTTCCTCTCTTATAAAGGAAAATTAAAAAAAATAGTAATTAGACAAAAAATTAATCATACATAATAATTAAAGGAGTTAAATATTGATAAGGAAACGCAAAAATTAACTAAAGGAAAGAACTTTATTATTGGCAAAAATCTCCCCCTAATAAAACTTTGATTCCTAAAATCTCTATGACTCTATAGATATTTATCTATCTATAGTCTATACCATACTCTCTCTCTCCTAATCAAAAGGGCAATAATATACCCGGCTCCCCCTCTCCCTTTCAATTTTTTGAATTTTTAAAATCCTCGTTCCATATTCAAATATCTCATCTATACTATATATTATAACAATAGGTTAAGAGGTCTTTCAAGCTGAAAGTTTCAATCCATTTTTCTCCAAATTTTGATTTTTTAAAAACGTCAAACCAAGTGTCATATTATCATTAGCTCCTTCTAATTAATTAATTATTTATTTATTGTTCAATGATAGTTATGGTAACATTTTCAAATTTGTTTAATTATAATTTTCCTAAAGAATCTTTATTAATCATAAAGAGATTTTAAATTTCTAAAATACAAAAAATAAATGTCATTAAATTCTTAACACTTTGTTTATATATATATATATATATATATTTTTCAAAATATTATTAATTCTTTCTAACATTTTCTTATTTCTTCCTAAGTTTCTAAGTTCTCCATTGATAAAATCCATTGATAATTGTGGTAAATTTTTCAAATTTATTTAATTGTAATCCTCCTGAAAGCTTTAGAATAATTATAAGTTAACCCAAAAGCTCTTACTAATTGAATAATATCTATACTATATGTTATAGCAATTAGTTAGGATGCCTTTGAGGTTTAAAGTCTTGATCCATTTGTCTTAATTTTTTGAATTTAAAAAATATAAAAACACAAATGTCGTAAAGCCATTGGTTCTTTAATTAATATAATAATATTTTTTGAATTGTCACCCTTTCGATATGAAAACTTTAAAAGTCATTAAAGATAAATATATTAACACTATATATATCATGGATTTTTTTATAATCAATATAATAACTAAATCTAACGATCTATTCTAATTCCTACAAATAATGCTCTTTTCAAAGAAATTTAACTTTTTAAAATTCTTATGTATGTGGTTTTTATTTGTGGGTTAGATTTACCCAAACCTAATGAAAATGACATTAAATAATGTTAATAACCTTACAAAATAATAATTAACGAAGAAAATAAATAGCTTTTACTTTTTTCATTATAATTTTTTTAAGATCGCTTAAATACGGGTTCATTTTAATGAACCTATTACATAAAGATCCTTTAGATAACGAAAAAAATTGTTGAGAGGACATATCTATGAAAAAAGGTTAATGATGTTTCATTATTACAAACAAATAACAAATCACTATTTTGTTTGATATTGTATGAATTTATTTAATTATACAAAATAATTGTCCCAAAAAAGAGAAAAAAGAAACATAAAAAATAACAAGAAAATCTTATACAAATAAAATATACTAATTTTTTATTAAACGGTTTTACTGATGAACATTATTTAAACATGAAATTGAAAATTTTACTAATGCTTTTTTTTTTTTTTTTTTTTTGGTACATCATAAGGAATTGCATTGGAAAGGGCCTAAGCCAGGAAGGGATCAAGGGAGGGGAATCGAACCCTTGACCTCCTTAAGGAAAGTCATGATCCTGGCTAACTAAGCTAGCCCTATTTGGTTCTTATTTTAATTAACTTATCAAAATTCAATTAATTTTTTGTCACTATTAATTTATATTTTCTCAAAACAAATTACAATGATATTGTTTTGTTAATGACTATTTCTTGATAGATATTATATATATATATATATATATATATATAAGATATCAAGTATAAGATGGATTGGATTAATATACAATGGTGTCTTAGATTTAACTTTTTTTTATAACTTTTGTTTATTTCTTTTTAATGTTAAATAGAACTCAATAAACTTAATGCTGAAATTTATAACTAATGTATTTACTTTCAATAAACAAAGATGTCTTAAAAGTGTGACTTATAATAGTTAGTAAGTAAATTGTTCTTTTTACAATTTTTCTTTTTATGACTATTATAATAGAGAAAATAATATTAACATGTTTAATCATTTAGTATCATATTTTAAATACACAATCTTATAAATCTTTTTTTGTAATTTTTTTTAAAAAATCGACTTATAATTTTATATTTGTAGTCCATGTATAATACAGGTCCACTACTAGTTAAAAATATTATAATTCTTAAGATCTCTAAATATTATTGTGATTCTCTCCTTCAGTCTTTTTATTATTACTCTATTCTCTTTCCCCATAATCCAATCTTAGAATTCGGTGAACACATGTAGAGGTGAGTCTCTCTCTCTCTCTCTCTCTCTCTCTCTTTTTCTCTCTCATAGCAGTGAAAAAAATCCTTAATTGGGGCACAAACTTAGAGGTGAGTTAATTTATCTATCTTGCCCCTTTTTATTTGTGTAATATAGATATCTCTGTCAATTATCATATTTTTTTTAGATGATTTTTTTTTAGGTTGTGGAAGGGTGATTGCAGGATGAAAGTGTTGTTGGAAGAACATTTTTGATGATAACTTTAGGTTGATATTTTAAATTTTTTTGAACAAAATACAAACTGATATTTTTTCTAATTTAAACTTTATGTGAATTTCTTTAAATTGCTGCAGATTGCCCCAAACTGCACTAAAATGCACAATTGTGGAGGGGCTCTTTATTGATGATTGACTCCATTAGCATTGATGATTGATGACGGATGAGGTTTTTCAAATTCTAAAATAAGGATGATAAAAACTGCTCCACGGTTAGCCCTAGGTAAGTGGTAAGGTTTTTTTTTATTTTTTTATTTTATTAACTCATTTATGTTTAATTATGTCTTATTTGTTTGGGTGGTTTCCAATCGGCTGATTTCTATACTATTGGGGGCATACGGTCATAAAGAGGAATGTACCCATGCTATTGCTACAACTGGAAAACAAGTGAGGAAAGACTTTCCGAAGACAAGAGAGAGCGTAAATGCCTTTAAAAACTATAGATTTAATTTGTTTTTGGAATGATTTTCTTATTATTGTCCCTATAATTAAATTGACTTACGAGTTTGTACTTTGTTGAATAATACAAAGTGAATTTGTTTGGTGAGAATTGAGATTAAGAAACATTTGACATGTGTTAATTTTTGTGTGTGCTATCTATATTCGTGTACAAAACATTCATTTTTAGCCTTTTGCTTTTTCTTTACTTTCTGATTTTTTTTTTAATATTTTAAGAGTTTGTATCGTGGAGGATTAGAGAGGTATTTCATCAATGAATTAGAGAGATATTTTAGGAATGGATTAGAGGGAGATAGTGGGATTAGAGAGATCTTAGGAATTTTTTTTCTAGAGTGTTTCTTAATCAATTATGCAAAGATTTTAGGATTTAAGGAGAGATTTTAGGAAATTATGATTATCTAACATAATAATTTTTCAGTCTTTAGCAATTTTTTCCTGTTTAGATTTCAACGCATTAAATATTCTTGGAATACAATATTGAAACACAAAGAATCCATAACTCTCTCTCTTTGTGTTTTTTTTTTTTTTTAATCGAAAGAATCCATAACTTTTTAAAAGTTTAGATTGAGCCTCCAATTGCTCTAGGCGGGTTAGTCTAATTATTACTTAAATATGAGATAACTATCTATCTATTCTATAAATATGGGATAAATACGAATATATTAAAGAGAGACTTATCTAAGTTGTGGAAAGCTAAAAAAAATATAATTCAAGTTAAATAAACATCTAAGGGTGAAGGTAATAAGTTGCCAAACTATAATTTAAAAAATTACTAATACAAAGACCCAATTGACAGATTGTTTTCTTGATTTGTTGAGGAAAAAGAAACATATTAACATGAAAAGACTTGCTTCAAAATCAAAAGATGACATTTGGTGCTCTTTGTCAGAGCTAATTGAAGGAGGATGATTCTATACTAAATTAATTTTATGAAAAATAATTTCAATGTTAATTTTTTTTTTAGCATTTTATACTTTTGAAACTCAAACTTCACATTCATTACTTCAAAACTAATTTTAAATTTTCCAAACCTCTGCATAGCAAATCAGTGATACTATAAAATGCATGAAACGGGTAATGAAACTAATTTTATTACTCATCTTTTTTGTAATATTTTAGTTTTTAGTTAAAGAATTAACTAAGTGTACAATTTTAATTAGGTATAAATAGGAAATAAAAATGATTAGGGAGGTGTTATTAGAATTAAGGATATAAATTATAAATTTATAAACTATAATTAAAACTATATATTAAATAGAAAGACCTCAAAATATAAATAAAGAGTTCGTACAGAAACAAAAAAAAATCACTTATGAAATAAAATCTTAATATACGTTATATATTAAGATATATATATATATATATAGATATATCTACTGGACGGCTACAATTACTATCCGATTTCAAAATTAGTTAGACAGTAGCACTCTAACTCCGAAATTCTCTCTTTAATTGTCATATGGAGAGCGCTGATTAGCAAATACGTTCGATCAGTTTTATATCATTTTTTAAAGTGAATGTAATTTTATTTGATGATCGTGGATATTATCGCAGATGTGATTGCGACGTAATATCTTGAAATTATGGAGTGACCCTAAAGGTGTAATCTATTAATTGATAATACTACTAGAAGTGAAATAATGTGAGAGTAAAATAAATCTCTCAAGAATTATGAAGATATTTCATTGGTCACGTACCTGTAGTACCAGTCACGTACATGTAGTACAGTTAAATATTAAATAGATTTCTATTGTAGAAATAATTTTGACAAATTTAATTGTTATTGATGATGCATAGCTTCATGCGTTATGTTTACAATTTCTAGCATTATTTATCTTCTGGATTATATTATATGAATTATGGGAGCACCTAAAATGATGAACCAGAAGTGTTTTAACGCACAGGATTTATGCTTTGGAATGATCGTCTTGGTCATCTAGGATCAACGATGATCCGTTGAATAATTGAAAACTCTTATGGGTATCGGCTAAAAAAATAGAAAATTCTTTTATCAAGTAATTATACATGTCCTACTTATTCACAAAAAAAAAATTAATTATGAGACCATCCTTTTCAAAAGTAGTAATTGAATTTCTAACCATTTATAAAGAATTCAGGAGAATATACGTGGGCCGATACATCCACGTGAACAATTTCGTTATTATATGGTTTTAATAAATGCATTCACTTGATGGAACTCATGTAAAAGAATTCTCAGAAAAAAAACTTCCTTGAGAGATATTCTCTATAGAAGCAATGGTACGTGAAAGTAATGAGATCTCAATAAGTTATATGAATACAAAAGAAAGAATTGTTATCGACAACATATTTTTATTTAAAATGACTCCTAAAATTACAAGTTCACCGTCTTCATAACATCATATTCTAAATAAAACAAATCTAAGAAAGTTCCCATCAAAGCCCCAAACTCGAGATCCCTCTAACATTCTTAAACTTTCTCGTTAATCCCATAGTATTTCTAAAAACCCAAAAGGGTTTACAAATTGAATGAAAAAAAGTGTGCTAAAATCTCTCTCTTCAAATTTTAAATACTTATCGTATCTTTTATACTTACTTTTTTTTTTTCATTTTTTAAAAGTTGTATCTAGACAAGTAAGAACAAGAAATTTATACGTATTAGCCAACTCTAGCTAAATTTACTGACATTAGTAATGGTTAATTAAACATTTAAATATCCATTAAATAAGCTATTTAGAGTACAAGTAATATACTGTACAAATAATGAGAATCTCTCATCAAAACTAATCAAAAATTCACTAAAGCATTAAATAGCATCTTAAAAAAAATTAGAGAAGGGCATGAATACGGACTATATATTATTAAGCTTATAGTAATTTTTTTAAAAACCACTCATTAATAAGCTTATAGTTATTTTTTTACCATGCATTACAGCCATGGATTCTTCTAAAAATTAAAACCATTCCATGGTTAAAATTCTTAAAATAAACACACACATACTACCATGCCTTGTTAAGCTTTCAGTATATTTATAAAAAAAACAAATGAAGAGTATAATTATTTAGTTGACTACATATTTTAAAATGTACAAATCCATGCACAAAAATCATACTATTCACGCTTCAAATTGTGCACCTCATCCTTTTT
This sequence comes from Euryodendron excelsum, assembly GCA_033060915.1. NCBI lineage: Eukaryota > Viridiplantae > Streptophyta > Magnoliopsida > Ericales > Pentaphylacaceae > Euryodendron > Euryodendron excelsum. Next base: position 19,437,776 of record CM065390.1, on the reverse strand, counting down.
TTGTCCTTGCCAAATTTCATAAACTTATATTATCTCTGAATCCTTTCCAATTATGGGTTTCCATGTTAAATTCAACCCCTCTAAAAAAATACAATCCTTTAATTTCTATGTTACTTTATGATCTCAATTTGCACTTTTTTTTTTGTGCCACCTTATAATAATCATTAGTGCCCCATATATATTATTTTAGATTATATAAATTCATGCATAACATGAAATTAATGCCTTTAGGTTATATAAATCGGCGTGCATAGCAGGGGTTATCGCTCTTACTAAACGAACCTAAGTTTTAATATATTATATTTTTAATTAACTACACTCTTTTTATATTATATAAAATTTGTATATTATGACTAAAAGAAATTAAGTCCCGATGCATTGCACGAGTCAACGCTAGTGTAAATATATATAAGTTGTGATTGCTCCTATATTTTGCTTCTCTCTAAAAAGACACTTAGGCGGCACTCTATATGCTCTTATACTTTTAAATCATGCATATATATATATATATATATATTGTGTTTGCCCCTATGCTTAGGTGGCACTTTGTATACTCTTATATTCTTAAATGCCACATCACACGGGCAAGGAAGATGCTTATTAATTAGTTTATATAGATAGGTGTGTATGAATGGTGAGAAGTCCTATTTTGAAAAAAAATAAAATATATATATATATATAGTAATCTACCAATAAAAACTCACTTTGATTAGTAGGAATCCTAAATCCCAATTTAAATATGAAGTCTTAAGCAATAAAATTTCCTATTTAACTACGAAGTCTTAACTAATTAAGTTACTACAAATCATCTCCTACGTAATCTCTCACTAAACTATCTCAAACAATACTTATTTATCAAACAATAATTTACTCGGCTATGTTTACAAGTATTATACATATATACATGAAAGAATTTATATGATTGAAATTAATATAATCAGTTAAATATAAAATAATAATTTTTTATTAGGATTCAACTATGTAGATAAATAAGTTTTAAAACATTACTCTCATTCAATACGTAACATGAAAAAATATATATATATATATATATATATCCCATATGCAAATGAGCTCCTTAAGTTTTAATTGTCATAAGTGTTAGTATTTTTCCTTTTAATAGATATAATGAGATAAACTCATAATCTCTATATGCCTTTTATAGATCTATAACGGTAAAACATAATAGAACTTTTTCAAATCTTCCAACAAAGTTATTCTCTTATATCTTTTCGTACATTTTACTACTATTAATTTATCTCCTTGAAGATATTCCAAATTTTTAAAGTTTTCAATAACCTTATCTTCCTATCTTTCTTTGTAATATTTGCTATGTATTTATTTATCTATCATTAGAGGTTCCAAAATAAATTATTAGAATCCATTATAATAGGTTTATTTTGAAACTCACTCTTATTGAATTGGATCCATCAATAAACAAAAATTTAATGATTTATAACATATATGATGACAATTTTATATTATTACGATACGTTTCTCAATCCAAGACATCATGTTGTCATTCCATAAATAAAATGTAATCACTCTCCATACATTGCACGGGTTGATACCTAGTTTTATATTGTAGCCTTTCGCACTTATCAGAAACTTCAACTCAACTCAATGTAACTCACTACAATTAAGCCTCGTCTCAAGTTCCTAACTATTTAGGGTTGGATACATGAATCCTTTTTCCACTTAGGGACATGATTTTAGTTAAATCTTGTTGAAAACTTCCAATTATTAAAAGATTAATTGAATATTAGAAGGCTAAGATAATCCATATTGCTATGACCTAATCAAATTTTTATCTACTTGGCTGATAGCATATTAGTTGTGCCAAAGATGTTATTAACGACACATTCAAACAAAATCCCCATTAAACTATTTTTCCGTACGAATCAAACAAAAGCCTCATCTCATGCTTTGTAGAAGTGTGCCATTAAACCAAAATCACAGTGCTCCTGCACTACAATAATTTGAAGCATTGAAATAATGTGGTAAGAGAAATTGGTGAATGATCAGCAAAGTTAGCAGATGCCTAATTGAACCCAAATATTATTTATTGCCTGAATAAAACATGTGTTAGAAATAGATTTGCGAACTAAACCAAACCACTTAAGCTTGACTCATGTTCAGCTCGCTAAAATTTGATTCGAGATTGATTTATTGTATAAATAATTTAAGTTTGAACATATTTTAAAAGATGTTAACTTTCTTAAGCTTAGCTCGAACTCTGTTTGTAAGCTTATATGTACTCTGATACTAAATAAAAAAAATCAACTTGCTTGAACTCTACTTGTAATCAGTTCGATTAAAACTTATTCAAAATCTACTTGAAAAATGAAGCCAAGCTTGAAAGATTGATTACACTCCAAAAGTATAATTCTTAGCCCCTAAATAGTTAGGTTGTTTATTTGCTCATTCTAGTCCAATAATGCCCTTAATGATGTTTTCTACTTGGTTTATAGGTTTGGAGCTTAAAAGGGGCTAAGATTCAGATTAAAGGGCAAAACAATCATAGGGACCATACCTACGATCTGATAACCGTGCCTCTAGTACCTAACCATAGGTATAGTAGTGGGAAGCATGCCTACGACTGCAGGAATTAGCCAATCTTCTGAAGAGGCATTTCCCTATAAAAGAGTCCATAGGAAGACTGTACCTATAGTCTAGGGACTCGTGCCTACGATAGGCCTAGCTGTAGGTACGGATTACGGATTCCCTATTTTGAATTAAGCCTATAAATATAAGTTTGAACAAGATTTTTGGGGATCTAGCATTATTTTCTCAGCTTTGTACAGATTTTTTATCCTTAGAATCTAGAGAACTTCAATTGTATTAGTGTAGTCATTGTAATTCCTTTATATTTCCTTTGTAAAAGCATTTGAGAATTGTTTTTAATACGAATTTCATTCCAAGTCCACTTAGATTTCAATTGTTTTCTTTCAATTGAATTACATTTTAATCTCTTTCATGAATATGAGTAGCTAAACTTCAAATTGGGTTTAATTGTGAAGAACATTTGCAGAATTCAAGGAATCATTGAAGGTATCCCATGAATTCTATGTTTTATCTACTTAGATCTTCAATTCTCTTTGATTGTTTGTTGGATCTCTTAGATCACTTATGCTATTGACTATGTTTGAAATTTCAAGTTATGATTTAGCAATTATGACTTGGAATTGACCAAATCGATGGTATTAGCCTAGGATCCTTAGGTTGTTTATAAATCTAACATCAATTGGACTTGAATTATCAAGTTTCAAAGCTAAATCTTCCGAATTGCTACCCTTGATTGTGGATTAGCAATTTGAGTTATAAACCTTCGATGAGTCATTGGATTATTTAGGTGTTTGGATCAATTGAGCCCAATTCTCCTTTAATTTGATCAAATCTCCATTGCATTTCAATTTTCTAGCTCTCAACTAACCAAAACCCAAATTGATTTTTGTTTATCCTTTTATAAAAGTATTTTCCATTGATTGTAAGTGTTTGAGTGAACTTAAGCCATTGATCTATATTGGATCTCGATCTCGAGGGTAAAACGATACTCAATCCCAAGGTTGGGTTAAACTACTACAACACCATACGCTTGCGGAGAGTAAAGACAAGTTTATGGTACCGTTGCTAGGAAACGAAGGCTAAGGCGTTACTTAGACGAACTTGGATTGCTTGCTGCAAAGGAATTGCTTCTCCATATTCTACAACATGTTGTTATTTTCGGTCGAGTGCCTTGGGTAACTATACTTTATCTTTAAGGTGTTTAGTTAGCTTAGTGTAATTAGCTTTTGTAGTTTTGTCGATTGTTGCATTACATTCATACTAAGGTAGATTTGATAGAGGTGTTAGGTTGTTTGCTTACTTTTGAATTGGTGGTCTTGCTTTGTATAAGGAGATTAGAGGTTTGGAAGGGGGAAATTTAGAACTAATCGGTAGTTATTCATATGTGGAGATTGGAGGTTAAGAAGGAAGAAATATATTAAATTATTTGTGTATGATGTGTTAAGCGCGGTGCACTATTGTTTGTGCATTCACTTGCATTCATAGTGCAAGCTTCCTTGGGGTAAAGATTCTAGTGGATGACTTAGAAGGAACTCTACACCTAGCACTTCATCATTTCACGTGTCATTTTACACATTGATTTAGGCAATATGGCTCTTCCCCCAAATGAAAATCTTGCACCTAATTTTCCACCCAACCCTCCTAATTTCCAACCACAAGGTAATATAGAGGACAACATGAGTTTGCATGGTAATTAGAGTATGCATACCTATGCGGAGGCCCATGTGCCTCAATATCGATTAAGGGAGTATCTTAATCTCACACGTCATGGCCAACAATCTTGCATTGTCTCACCTACTGATCATCATGCCTTGAACCTTAAACCAAGGATAATGTAACTCATTCCCAAGTTTAGTGGTCTTGATACCGAGCGGCCTTATGACCATCTCAAGGAGTTTCTAGATGTGTATGTGTGTCCTTCCTTGATGACCATAACTAATGCCCAATCGAAACCGTTAGACTTAAAACTCTTTCCATTTTCACTTAACGATAGAGCGAAATCTTGGTTCAACTCTCTTAGGCCTAGGTCGATAGGGTCTTGGGAGCACTTGTAAAGTGAGGTCTTAAGAAAGTACTTCCCGGAGCATAGAACCGAGGTGATTCATCGCCAAATATCCCCATTCACTCATCTTCCCCATGAGACATTCTATTAAAGTTAGGAGCAGTATAGGGAATTATTAAACTCTTATCCTCACCATGGTCTACAAATTTGGATGGTGATAAATAATTTCTTCACTTCTCTATCACCTAAACTAAAATATTTTGTGGAGACCATGTGTAATAGTGAACTTTATGAGAAAACGCTGAATGAGACATACAAATTATTTGACTTTTTAGCTGAGAATGCTCAGGATTGGGATACCACGAGAACCCAAAACCCTAATTCTAGATTGAACCCACATGGAGGAGAAAAATTAACATTGAGAGAGCTTGAAGATGTCAATGCCAAGTTGGCATTGTTAACTAGAAAAGTTGAGTCTCATGAATTAGCTAAGGCCAATGTTTTTGTTAGTGAGCCGAGTTTGCTTAGTGAGCCTAATTATGAGATGTTGTGTGCGGTTTGTGGAAATATTGATCACGGGACAAATGATTGTCCCACAATTCTGGTTTTCGGGAGACACTTCAAGGCCAAGTCAATGCGATTGGCCAATACACTAAACCATATAATGCCCATAGGGGGCAAAGTCATGGGAACCCCTACTCCTCCACTTACAATCTGGTGGCGAAATCACCCCAATTTTAGTTGGAGGAATAAACGGGCGTATTCACAATATTAACCTCTCATATCCCTTATCACAATCAAGCACCAGCACCACCATAATATCAACCTCCATAACAGTTTCACCCACCACAACAACAATACCATACACCTCAACCCCCACCATAAGCACCCACTAACACCTACCAACCCCCATATAAGAGGTCATTAGAGGACACTCTTCAACAATTCATGCATAGTCAATGGGGAATGAACTCTAGGGTAGACAAAACTTTAGACCAACAAGGACATAAAGAATTAATTGACATAAAGAATCAATTGACTCTTTTAACTCAAGCATTGTCCATCATTGAAAAAGGTAAGTGACCCGCTCAACCTCAACCTAACTCATCTAGACGTGTACATTCTACCAAAACTATCAACCAACTATCGTCTAGTCATGAACAAGTGTAAGCCATAACTACCCTAAGAAGTGAAAAAGTGATAGATAAAACCATTCTTCCTAGAGAGTCTAAGGCTAGGGAAGACACCCCTACGATAGTTAAGGAGCCGTTTGAGGTTATTGGGGAGTGACTTCTAGTGAGGGAGCAAGTGAACTTAGGAAAGAGATAAGTGAGGTAGAACTAAGTGAGAAAGGCAAAAATGAGAAAGCAAATAAGAGAGAAAGAAAAGAGAGAGTCTATAAGTAAAGATGAGGATGCTTTGAGGGAATAACGTAAAGCATTGGCCCACGCTCCTTTCCCTCACTGTTTAGCCAAGCCTAAAAACCATCCTTTAAGTTTTGAGATTTATGAAACTTTTAAGCAAGTCAAGATCAATCTATCTCTCTTAGAATCCATCAAGCAAATTCCTTCTTACTAAGTTTTTGAAAGAACTATGCACTATTAAAAGGAAGTTGAATGTTAGAGAAAATGCTTTCATTGCACACGATGTGAACTCCATTGTGCAAATCAAGACACCTCTTAAATACAAGGACCCTGGATGTCCCACAATCACTTATGTTATAGGAAACCAAAGAATAGAGGGTTACCTTCTTCATTTAGGGTTGAGTGTGAATCTGTTGCCATACTCGGTGTATGAGCAACTAGGATTAGGTGAGGTTAAATTGACTAGAATCACACTCCAACTAGAGGATAGATCCATTAAGGCTCCTAGGGGTATGGTGGAGGATGTTTTGGTTCAAGTTGAAAAGTTTTACTACCCGGTGGACTTTATAGTTTTAGACACCCAACCGGTAGCGTACCATAATGCTCAAAATCATATTCTAGTCATTCTAGGTAGACCCTTCCTAGCTATTTGTGATGTTATTATTCACGTGAGGGGAGGTCTATTGAAGTTGTCCTTTGGTAACATGACTGTTGAACTTGACATATTCAATGCGAGAAAGCAACCGAGAAAGTGTAAAGATATCTGGGAAGTGAACTTTATTGAGAGGTATAGCATTGAGGATGCCCTAGCTAGGGTATTGATGTTTATTAAGAGTCTAGCCTATTTAGAAGAAGAGGAGGTAGCGGAGTCCATAGAAGAATTTAGTGGGTTAGAGATCGTACCAATTATGGAAGTGGGTCAATGGACCCCCACATTTGAACCCCTAACTCCAAGCCCAACCACACCTCAACCTTTGGAACTCAAAGCCCCAATACTCGAAAGGAAGCCATTGCCCTCTACTTTTAACTATTCATTCTTAGGAGAAGGTGAGTCATATCCGGTAGTCATATCTTCATGTTTATCAGTGACTTAAGCTTGAGGTGAGTTTGTTAAAGGTGCTTAAAAAGCACCAAAAAGCCATTGGATGGATAATTGCCGACCTTCATGGGATTAGGCCCCTTGTGTGTACCCATAGGAATTATCTTGAGAAAGGGGCTAAATCAGTAAGACAAATGCAATGGCGATTAAACCCAACAATGAAATAAATTGTCAGATGAGGGCTTCTCAAGATATTAGGCGTAGGGATTATTTATCCCATATCCAATTCTAGGTGGGTTAGTCCAACCCAAGTTGTGCCCAACAAGTCTGAAGTAACGGTGGTAAAAAACTGAGAACAATGAGTTGATACCCACCCGTATTCAAACCGAGTGGCGTATGTCCATAGACTACCGTCGTCTTAATGCCGTCATTAGCAAAGACCATTTCCCCCTCCCCTTCCTTGACCAAGTGTTACAACGTGTGGCAGGGCGAGCCTATTATTATTTTTTAGATGGCTACTACAAATATAACCAACTAAAAATCGCCATGGAAGACCAAAACAAAACCATATTCACATGCCCCTTTGGGATATTCGCTTATAAGCGAATGCCCTTTAGGTTGTGTAATGCTCTCGCTATTTTTCAACAATACATGATGAGAATCTTTAGTGATATAGTTGAGAGGATCTTGGAGGTCTTCATGGATGACTTCTCGATTTATGGGGACACGTATGACCAATGCTTAACTAACCTAGAATTCGTGCTTAAGAGGTGTGAAGAGAGTCACATAGTCTTGAATTGGGAGAAGTGTCACTTCATAGTGACACAAGGTATAGTGTTAGGCCACATTTTTTTGGGAGGGGTATGGAGGTAGACTCGGCTAAGGTTGACCTAATTCAAAAAGTACCTAGCCCTAGGACTGTTAAGGATGTGCTCTCTTTCTTTGGGCATGTCAGTTTCTACCGGCATTTCATTCAATCCTTTAGTGCCATTTATAGGCCTTTATGTGCCCTCTTAGCGCAAGATGCTCTATTTGATTGGATGCCATCTTGCCAACTAGCATTCAATAAATTGAAAGATCATTTTGTTAGGGATTTATACTAAAAGACATGCATTGTGTAATGACTTTAGTATTTATTAATAAATTAGTTATTTCATTTTAATGAGAATCTGTGTGAGCAATGTTTACATTGCATTATTTATTTAATGATTATGCATGTGTGTCTCTTATTCTATATAGTAGATGATTTGGTGTGTATAGTATGAGTTACACACGGAAGATCAGATCATCGGTTCTTATGAAATATAAACTTATCGTTCACAACCTTAGATGGAACTGGACACACCGTCAATAGGATTGTAGCACAAGGTTTTAATAGGTTTGTCTTGACTATGGAGAACGGTATAGTTCCAACTCCTTGCACTAGTATACTTTGTGTGTATTGAACAGGACCGTGTTAAGGTAATTGTTTTTATACTGATTATATAAAACAATTAATACCTCATGATTATTATGAGTGCTTATGCTCCTAATCCTAATATAATAAATAGACACATGCATGTAGTGTTTATTGTTTTGATTCACAGAAGAGTGAAATTCTGTGTGAGTCAATAAACTCAGTGAGTTGGACAGTAACATTACGGGTATGGTAAATATTAATTACGGTATAAGGATTGATGATATCCCCTTAAGGAAGCTTATAAGTTTTGATTATGTCAAACTCTACTGGTGGATTATGAATCCGACATATCAAATGAGTTAAGTAGAAGGTCTCGAGGAATTAAATAAGTCTATTAAATTTAATTGTCAATAATTTAATTTAATAGACGGGTATCTATAATCTTAACGTGGGGAGATAAATAAGCATTTAATAATATGGAGCTCAAAATATAATTCCTAGTATGGTAAGGACTGTAATTATAATTCATTAGTGGTAGAAATTATAATTTACATAAATAAAGATTAATCCTAGTTAGATTAGGAATCCTTATTTATGTAGGAAGCCCTAGTTATACTAATCCTATGGTCCTTGCTATAACCTCTATATATGCGCATTCTAAGAGCAGTTAGGGTGACGCTTGCTCATAATTGAGAGATACACGTTTTTGTGATGAAGAAAAAACTTAGTAGCTGTGAGCCCACTCTCTAGAGTAAGGCGTGTACGAGAGATATAACAAAAGTCCGAGGTTGAGTTCAAGCAGTTGAGTCATGCTTGTTACTATTACTTGTTATTCGAGATCACACCAGAGAGATCTCGAAAGTATGATTCTAATCACGTAGATTAAGTTATGCTAATCAGATTAGAATTCTTAGTATTATGCGTATACACTATAGCCAGATCATGAAAAATTCAACAATCCTTAACACATTTAACCACGACTCCTATAATCCAACCGCTATATTGGAGCCTACCTTTTGAGCTTATGTGCGACACTAATGATTACACCATATGGGCCGTTTTAGGCTAAAAAAAGGGTACAAAAACATCATGTGATATATTATGCGAGTAAGACATTGAATGAGGACCAAGTGAATTATACCACTACCAAAAAGGAATTTCTTGCCATAATGTTTGCTTTAAATAAGTTTCGGTCATATTTGATAGGTTCCTTAGTGATTGTCTACATGGACCATGCTGCCCTCAAGTACTGACTTTCTAAGCAAGATGCTAGGCCTAAGTTGATTCAGTAGATTCTTCTTCTTTAAGAATTCAAGCTTGAGATTAGCTATGAAAAGGAGGTAGAGAATGTTGTCGCAAACCACCTTTCTAGGCTTCCCTTTGAGAGACATACTAAGGATGACTCTCCAATTAAAGAGACCTTCCTCAATGAGCAACTCATGCATTGCCAAGCCATCACCCAAACTCTTACTCTTTGGTATGCCGATGTGGCTAGATTTTTAGCCACTGGGGCTATTCCTACTAATTGGTCCTCTTTGGATAAGAGGAAATTCTTTAGGCTTGTGCAAAATTTCTTTTGGGATGACTCATACCTATTTAAATATTGCCCTGACCAAGTTATAAGGTGTTGTGTGCTCGATGATGAGTTCATAAGAATTATGCAATTTTGCCTTACTCATACTTGTGGTGAAAATTTCTCATCTAGGAAGACCATTGCAAAGATTTTGCAAAGCGGTCTATATTGGCCCTCAATGTTTAAAGTTGTCCACACATTTTGCTTCTCTCGTAACCGTTGCCTTAGGATGCATACGATGCCCCTTAACCCAATTATTATCTTAGAGATCTTTGATTGTAGGGGCATCAACTTCATGGGCCCCTTTTCTAGGTCCTTTGGTTACCTTTTATATCCTTGTGGCCATTGATTATGTCTCTAAGTGTGTAGAGGCCATTGCCACCTGAACCAATGACCACCAAGTGCTGGTCAAGTTCCTTAAAGAGTATATCTTTTCCTGGTTTGGCGTACCTCAAGCTATTATTAATGATGGTGACTCCCATTTTTGCAATTGACTAGTAGGGGTGATCATAAGAAAGTATGGCATTCTGCATAAAGTTGGCCTCCCTTACCATCCCCAAACCCAAGGGCAAATCGAATTGGCCAACCGAGAGATCAAGACCATCCTAGAGAAGACGATCAATCCTTCATAGAAGGATTGGTCCTTGAGGTTGTTTGATGCTTTATGGGTGTATCAAACCACCTACAAAACCATCCTCGGTATTTTCCCATACCGTCTTGTGTATAGGAAAGCGTACTACCTTCTGGTAGAGGTTGAGCACAAGGCCTATTAGGCCGTCCACCAATTCAATGAGGGGTTAGAGGAGGCGAGATCGCTTCAAAAGTTGCAACTCAATGAACTTGAGGAGCTACGCAATGATGCTTATGAGAATGCCAACATCTCTAACGTTAAGATGAAAGCCCACCACGACCAACACATTTGACGAAAAACCTTTTATGTAGGTTAAAAGGTACTACTCTACAACTCCCAGTTGCATTTATTTCTGGGCAAGTTGAAGAGTAAATGAGCAGAGCCTTATTTAGTGAAGGAGGTCACTCTTTATAGGGAAATTGAGGTCGAAAGAATAGATACCGAGGCAAGTTTTAAAGTAAATGGGCAAAGACTCAAGCCATACTTTGAGCCCTATCCTAAGGTGATTAATTGGGTGGAGCTTGTGGATCCACCAATCATTAAATGAATGTGGTGTTACCATCTTAATCTTAGGAGTAGCTTAGTTAGTTTAGGTCTCATTTCATTTGTTTTCCTTTGTTTTCCTTCCTTTTCCACCTTGTTCTTCTTTGTTCTTGTGCATAGAGGGCCATACAAGCTTTTAGGTGGGGGATGGGGGCATAATTCAAAGGCCAACCCTTTGTTCTACAGTTTTGAGCTTTGTTTATTTTTTTTTCGCTCAATTTTAGGCTTATTCTTGTATTTTGCAATAGTTTCCCATCCGTGCGTGCGATCTGTTGACCGTAAGCACGGTTGGTTAATCATGCCTACAGTCAACAAACCCGTGCGTACGGTGATGTGGCGGTAGCTAATTGGTGAACAGTTGGTGTTTCCTAGAACGGTCCAGGAAACCATGTGTACGGACACATGTCCATGCCTACGGTTGCGACTTACTTCTTACGCTCACATAGAGTCGTGCTTATGGTTGCAAAGGGCTTCTTACGGACGTTGCACCCGTAAGTACGCCCTTTTCATTCGTGCTCACAGTGTTAGCCTCCTTATATATATCCGTAATTTCTTTTGAGTTAACTCTGTTGAGTCAATGCCTTGATTTTGATGATAACAAAACATGGTTAAATGATCTAATAATTCTACTTAGTGTGCAGATGAATTATTAATTAGATCTTGACTTGAAGCTTATCATAATAGAGGACTTATGATGAAAAGCATGATGAAGTGATGTATTCTACAAAGGTGATATTATAAGAAGAAAAAGGATTCTCAAGTTGATGAAAATCCTAGATTGAAGATTGATAAGCATGAAAGAATAGCATATTCTACAATGGTGATTTTATAAGGGAATGAAGATGATGGATATCAAAGAAGAAGAATGAAAATGCTAAAAGTCTTGATTGAAAAGATTGAAGACTTTGAGGACTTGAAGATATCTTGCAAGAATGGAAAAAGAAGAGACCAACTCAAAAACATAAAAGCTTTCTTGATAGATGTAAAGATGTCTTGAAGACATGGAAGGAATCACAAGATTTGGAAAGCTTTCTTGAGTTGTTGAAGTCCATGAAGAAGCCATGTTGATTGAAGAAATGAAGATTCTAAGTCATGGAAGCTCTCTTGAAGATATTGAAGAAGACTTGAATCAATGGATGAAGCTATGATAATGGAAGAGCTCTACAAGTGATGAAAATGAAGAAAATTCATCTTGAATGGATTGAAGATGTTCTTGGAGTCATCTAACCTTGAAGAAGTGTTTGCAAGCTTTAAAAAGCCTATTTAGATGATCCTTGAAGAGATTGGAAGCTTTGAAAAAGAATGAAGAAAAGTTGCAAAAATATGGGTTTTTGGAAAAAGGGTCGACTCCTCAAGTTAAAAGAGCCGACTCATTCGAACAGAGCCTTGGAATTCTGCTGGAAGCTTAAAAGAGTCGACTCCTGGCTAAAAAGAGTCGACTCATTACAACAGAGAACAAACAATTCTGCAGACTGCTGAAAAGAGTCGACTCCTGGGACAAAAGAGTCGACTCATTTGGACAGAAACTTGAAAAATCTGCTGAAATGCAAAAAGAGTCGACTCATTGTGAAAAGAGTCGACTCCTAGACCGTAACGGCTAGTTTTCTGACAGACGATATGGGCACAAACACAACCAAATCTTCTCCCATACTTCTCCAACGGCTAGAATCGATCCATACCTATATATATGAGATACATACAGCTTCAAACAAGAAGAGAAGAGCAATCATACCATTCATATCAAGTGCTTGAAGCTGAAAATCACCTGTACCTCACTGCCATATATTTTTGCTGAGTGTTTAAAGCTATCCATTGAGTTGTATTCATTCATATACTCACTAGGAGAGTCACTCTTTGTATAATCTTCATTCATTCTCATTTGGGTGGGTTTGTAACCGTATAAGTTTGAGTGTTCTTGGAAAAACACTTGTAAGTTTAAGAGAAGCTTGGACAAAATCTCTTGGGTTTTGAAAGCTTGGGAAGAAGCTTTTGTAAAGAGTGAGCTGGGCACTCGTGGCACAACCAGCAGCTGTGTAAGGAGTATTACATAGTGGAATTCCTTCGAAAGGATCGAAGAAGAGAGGACGTAGGCAAGGTTGGCCGAACCTCTATAAATCTGGTGCACTTCTTTTCTGCCTCTGTTTTGTTTAATTGCTCACTATACATGTTTGCATAAATATATATATTGATACATACTCCACTTGCTTGATATATATATATTTCGATTAATTATTGTTAAAATACATAAACAAGTTTTAGTTGAAATTCTTGTTAAAAATTCTATAAAACCCAATTCACCCCCCCTCTTGGGTTGCCTACTTGGGCCAACAAACTCAAAGAGTGAGTGTGGGAGTGCTCGAGCTGAGCAGAGAAGCCCTGTCAATTCTTAGCTGCGATCCTAGCCATTCTAAGCTCAGTTCCGCTCCATTTTTGGGTATACCACTTCGAGCCTTTCTTTGTCTTTTTTTTTCTTTTATTAGAATTTAGATGTCTCAGGGGTCACGAACTAAGGTGTCTCGCAAGCAGTCTGCTAGCTTTGAAGAGATTCGGATCACTGGTCAGGCCGTTCAGGACCTTAATAAGGGAGTATTTACCCGTAGAGGGGCTACTCAGGAACATTCCATAACACCTGAGCATTTTGAGGGTGAGCCATGCTCTTGGAGCGATGTTTTTGCCCAGAAGGAGTGGATGCATTTGGCTTATAGTGGTTAGCATAGGTTTAGGTTGATTGCTGAACTGATGGCCAACGTCTCGGCCACCGATTCTTGTGACACCTCGGGTGACGAGCAGATCGTCACATAGGTTCGGGGGAAGGCTATAGAGATTACTCTTGCTACTTTTGCATCATTCTTTGAGCTTTCTAGAGTAGTCAAGCAGGATCTCAGGTATCCTAATGTAAGTGAGGTTGACTATAATATGATGGCAACCGAGATCTTTAGTCTGGGTGTCCAGTGGATTTCTTCACAACTCGCGAAGAAATCCTTAGCCTCTAGGTATAAACCCCTTTTTGTATTCACTTATGCATTTATCCTCCCTCTTTGCCGGACTCCTGAGTGTAACAGGCAGAAGGGTCGACTTATGTACGCTATCGGCATGGGTAGGTCTATCTACCTACCCCACTATATGTTCAGGGCTCTATATTCTGTAGGCATCTCGACCAACCCTTAGGGGTGCATTCCATTTGCGGGTTTTCTGACTAAGCTGATTTATACGACCGAGGTCATGATCCCAGTCAATATCTCTCTTGAGAAGGCTCTTACGCCTATCAAGGGGTCTACAGATAAAAGGGCAGTGGGTTAGTTAGCTAGAATATAGAGGAGAATGCAGCAGGCTCATCAAGCCCATCAATAGCCTTAAGCCGAGTCAGGAGCCCAGCTAAAGGGTCCTGGAGCCCAACAACAGCAGGCAGGCCCCACACTTCAAGCGCTGTCTCAATTAGTAGATTAGTAGAGTACCAATATCCAAAGCAGACCACAACTATCATGCAGCTGTAGAGTGTGGTGGCATCCATCCAGCATGCTCAGACTAGTTTTGACAAACAGTTAACAACTCTTCATACTACCTAGACCGAGCAGTTTACATCTCTCCAGACATCTCAGATCAGATTTTAGGATGATATGAGAGCTACCCAAACCAAATTCCAGGATGAGATTAGAACAGAGCAAAGCCAACATGGACAGCTTCTGGTAGATATCTTAGCTTGGCTCTAGCAGCATCAGCCTTCATCTTCAGCAGGACAATTCTCCCTAGGTGATTGCACTCCAAAAGTACAATTATAACACTTTAATTATCCTTTGTTAGCCTAAATTTAAGAGTTTGTATGCTTCTTTAATTAGATTTTAGTATTAATTAAGTTTATTTTTATTTGTATAGGTTTTAAGCTTAATTTGATGAACTTCGGGTGCATTTCAGATAAAGGGAGAATGAATTTTTCAAGAGGATGTTGTCAAGGCACAAGCTGCTGAAGCTATGGTACAACCTGCTGAAGCACGCAGAGCTAAAACTTTAGAGGCCCATATCTCCCAAATCAAAAAGGCTACCGAGGCCCATAATATATCAATTTTATATAACTTTTTGAGAACTATTCATATTCACCATTCGAAGTAGCGTTCGGAAGGTCCTTATGGACGGTTTTTCGTGCGTTTGGACTCACTTTGGAAGCACCGTTTGAACGCTCTTCAGACGCTATTCAGATGGTGGCTGACCAAATTCATGTTTTTGCATCCGATGGATTCCATATTCAATTTTTTCCATTCGAAGCTCCGTTTGAACGGTCTTTTGATGCTTGTCGGACACCGTTCGGATGCTATGCACAAAAATTGCTTTTGAAACCAAGATATGGCCAACTTTTAAGGAGTTTTTTTGGAGTTTTTAGGTTAGTTTTAAAAGAATCTCCCCTATTTTTCTTCATATTTTGCTTAGATTTAGCTTTGTAGGAGTAGAATAAAGTTAGAGTTTGTAACTTTCCTTTATTTTCTTGTAATTTTCCTTCATTTTCTTGAACTTTTCTTTATTTTTCTTGCAACCAAACACTTTTATTGTTCAAATAAAGTTTAGATCTACACCTTTACATGCTTTCTTTACATCTTTACATGTCTTTTATGATGGATTCAAGTAGCTAGCTTCTCGATTTTAGTGCATTTGTGAAGATTTGCCAAGGATCTACATGAATTTCAATAAAGGTATAAGAATTTCATAGTTTTATCTTTTAATTTATTTTTCTCTACTCTTTTGGAATTGATTGCTTTAGAAAACTTAGATCCATAATCATGGTTTGAACATATGGTTTATTTCTAAGAATCTCACAAAGGTTTTCAAATCTAATTTTAATTGAGAGAGAGCCCAAGGTTTTATAGTCAAAATTTTTCGAATCAATGATCCATGATGAGAACCTTAATTTGAGATATCAAACCCTCCATTGCAATTTGTGTAGGATTTGGTGAGTTGGATAATTGCACTCAGATATCTTTTAATTGCTTTAAATCTAGTTTCAATTTGCTTTGATTTAATTACCTAGTTATTAATTACTTTTATTTTCATTGCAATAGTATAGTAATCCAAAACTCTCATCAAAACCAAAAGATTTTCAATCTCTTTTATTTAGATTTAATTCACATCATTTCTATTCAATTCAAGTTAGTTTAGTGTGAATTTAGTGTCAATAGCTTATATTGGGCTTGGTCCTTGAGAAAATATGATTTCAGACTTTTCGGATAAAACTATAATCGTCAACTGTGCACTTGCAGATAATAGATGCACCTTTGAAAAGTGGAACCACTAGGTGAGCACACTTTTCAGGATGTTGATGACTTCAACCAATGGTAGTTAGAGATAGGGTTTAGATATCACTATTATCTCCATGTATTTTGCATATTGATGTATCTAAAACCCCATTATTCATACAATGTACTGTTTCGAGCTTTATTGTGTGTCATTGTTGTTTTACTTCGACCTCTTGTAGTTTACATATCTATTACCAGGTATTAATTGAGTTGATGATTCATCTCCATCTAGGAGCATCGGTAGAGGTTGAGAGTATCATATGGTTTCCTTTGCTTTATGCGTTTATATTTCACACATTCACTATTGTTAGCTTGTGTATAGCTCTTATTATTCATAGTGGATGTGTTGATGTTTAGATAGGGACCATAACATGTTCATGAGATGCAATCTTTGATTTTTGAATAGTTAGGGTGTTGCATAGATTATATTCATAGCATGATAAGCATAAAATTCTTTGATTTTGATGTGTTGTGGGATGGTATCTTAAGTACACATTAGTGAGAGGATTACACTCACTAAACACAAATCATGGATGTAACTTCATTCTATTAGCTTATACATTATAGCCTTACTTAAGCGGAGATCTTTACCTTATGAGCTTTAGAGCTGCATGCTTCTTTGAGGGGAGATTATCTTTACTCAAGGTGAATTGTCTTGATTCTGATCATTTTCAATGGCTTCATTATATTTATATTTGGCTCATTTGCTTTATATTGACTATCATGTTGACCCTCATATTCATTCAATATCTATTCAACGTATGCTTTGGAAATGATTTTAGGCCATTTTTCTTCGTTTTGAGCCACCAAGTTATTGTTGAGTCTATTCCCTTTATAACCCTTGTGATGCGTGATCTTCCTTGGGGTATAACCATTGAGGAGACAGTTTTTTATGGTGAGAGGCACCAGCCTTTATTCTATGAAAAAGTTCATGAAAGAGCTTTGTTGTTCTTATAAAGAGAGAAAGTATGAAAGGTGAACAAAGGGTAGCAAAGGAAATAGAAAAAGGCATAAGAAAAGAAATAATCAAAGGCATTAGAAACAACAAAAAAGAAGCACAAAAAGAAAAAAAAATAGAAAAGAAACAAAGACGTAAGTTGATATGTTAAAGAATTGAAGTTGGGAAAAGGAGGGAGTTACCATATTGACACTACATGCCTTGATTACACATGTATTGTACTTTTATATCTCTTCCTTCCCCTCTAATATCGTGCCTTGACACCTACTAGCCTACTTTTACAAAGCCCTTTATAATCCAATAGCATGTACTTCATTCGACATCTAAATTGAATTTGATTCAATACTTGTCAATCATACATAGTCGATATTTAAGCTTTGAGCAATCTTTTTGTAAGCACCCCATTTTTGCACGCCGGGCAATCTTCGGCCCTACTGGACTCACTTTCAAATGCTACAAAACAATCAAACCCAAACTGACCTCCACATTTCATTACAGTCAACCGATCGCTTCCTGGGCCTGTCGGGCCCACTTGAAGCCAAATGACCAAAATGCTCCTAAGACATTATTCTAGTCTAATTCAATATGGCACGCTCTTTGAAAAGGCACCTAAGTCCTCAAAGCAATATATCCATCCCTCCAATCCAGCACACTCAAAATGCCATTCAAATCAATTATGGACCCGTTCTGGTAATTCCCGATCAAAATGACCATTTAACCGCTGGGCCCCTTGATTGCCCTTGTCAACCACACCGGTTTTGGGTATCAAACCAGTAGACTTCCAATGGCACTCCAACGAATGCCTCGAACCTCCAAATCTCTTTCTGGTCAATTCCGGACTCGTTTTAGTGTTTCCTAGTCAAATGATCGTTTTGCCTCTAGTGAGCCGGTCATCCCTTTCAATCACGTCGGCCATGGGTATCAAATCGGTAATCCCCTGGGACACTCTTAACTGTGTTCCTAACATTCAAATCCCTATCCCAGTTGACTCTGGACCAATTCTAGTGTCTTTCGACTCAAATGACCGTTTTACCTCTAGTGAGTTAGTCGTCTTTTTCCACCACACCGACTCTCGATATCAAATCGGTAATACTCTGAAACACTCTTAATAGTGCTTCTGACCCTTTGATGCTATCCCGGTCCATTCTGGACGCATTTTTGTACTTCCTGATTCACATGACTGTTTTACCCCTGGTGGACCAGCCATCTTTTTCAACTATTCTGGCTTTAGGTATTAAACCGGCAACTCCGGGGGCACTTTCGAGTGCCCTTATCTCTTTTCCAACTAGGCCTCACTGCCCAGTAGCTTTTCAAATCAAACCGGAGTCAACTTTTTCAACCATTCTTGCGTGCTTGAAACAAGAGGACCTTTGGTCCATACCTAAGGGAAGCTTTAGAGAGATCACCGTGTCGGGGGTCTTCCTTTAGCCTGACCAATCGTGGTATGGTCTCGAGGCCCCTTGTAATGTGGTGAAACCTTCAACTTTATATGTTTATGACCCTATTGCATTCTAATTGTCATCTTAATGCATTGTTCATTACCATCAAGTTTTCAAAAGCTGCCTTCAAAGGCATTTTCCAAAACTACACCCTAAAGTTGTTTTCAAAGCTATTTTCAAACTTGTTTTTCAAGAAATTACAAACCCTAGGGCGATTCTAGCCTTTTCATGGTTAGGGTTTCCCTAAAAATGTGACACATTTAAAGTGACCACCAAGATTCACATTAGGGTTTTAAACCCCAACTTGTTTTTGAAATCATAACCCTAAAGTAATTCTAGTATTTCTATGGTTAGGGTCGCTTTAGGAAAGTAGCATATTCAAAGAAGCCTCCAAAGGTGGCATTAAGGCTTTAGGCCCTAAAATGTCTCTTTTAAAATTTAGTTTTCAAACCTCTTCAAATCTTATATTCAAAAGGCTTTTTCCCAAAATTAGTCCAAGTGTTGTTATCTTGAAGCCAATGTTAAAACCCTAGAAAAGCATGCACTACGAAACCCTAATTTTATCCCAAATCGTGGTCATATCATATTTTCAAAAATTGCATAACTCACTAGAGTTGCTTCCCAAGAGTCATACATAAAATCATGAGATTTTCAATTCAAATTGTACCTTTTTCAAATCAAATCTTTCTTTATTCGATTCAAATCTTATCAGTTTTGGAAACAAATCTAATCTTCTATTTTAAGAAACAAAATCAAATATGTCCCATTTTGAAACAAAAATCAAATATTTCCTTTTTCAACTCAAAAATCAAATATTTTCATTTTGGAAACTAAATCAAATATTTCCCCTTTGGAAACAAAATCAAATCTCTCTATTTTTAGAAATAAAATCCAATCTACCATTTTTTCAAACAAAATTGAAACTTTCCTTTTTCAAAAATTTCCTTGTTCAATCAAAAATCATACCTTTTCACATTGCATCAAATCAAATCTTTTCTATCTCCAAGCATCCTTCCTAAACCTTAGATTACTAGAATCATAAGTCACTTCCAACCCGAGGCTGCTTGAATTCCAAGTCATCTTCAAACTCTAGGTTGCCTAAAACTCTAGTTGATCAATCCTTAGTGAATCCAACCTTAGGTTAACCCAAACCCTAGGTGGTCCAACCCTAGGTCAACCTAATCCTAGTTGGTCTAACTCTAGGTCAACCTAGCACTAGGTTACCTTAACCCTATTTTGCCCTACCAAGGTTAGTTGGCTTCAGGATTCTAATTCTGGGACCCTTTGCCAAACCCCAACTCAAACCCAAAATGATTTCTTCAAAAATGTTTTCAAAAGCTCTTTAAAACTTGTCTCAATCTAAACTAGCTAGACATTTACCATTTTTCAAAAAACTACTTTCGAAAAGGATTTCAAAAACTCACAACCCTAAGGCAATCCTAACCCTTTCTTGGTTAAGGTTTCCTAAGAAAAGTGACACA